>KN494523.1:3690-18256 GCA_000787155.1 Scartelaos histophorus | reverse complement strand
CACTAGTGGCTAAAATTAAAATTCAGTCACTCATTCATGTGCCTCTCCTAACACTGTTCATAATCTTACATTAGAGGAATTAGTGGCACCTGGAAGCAAATGGTCCAGTCTAGTGGCTCATTTCCCTGTAATGTGCTTAAGTACAAATCATTTTTTGTTATTGAGAGCAAAGCATTAAGATGATGTGAATTGGAGAACAAGATTAACCCTTTACTGTTTGGTTAAAATGGACTTGTATTAAAATGGTGGTGACACTGACTAAGCAGAGCATCATACAGGTGCACAAATTGCCTGGTAAGAAGCTATTACTGCCATTTATACTAACACTTCATGAGAAGAATACTTAGAAATCTCTTAATATTCATTCAGTGACTTGCTTGTACAGATTCTTTTGATGCTCTTAATTCATAATAAAGCAACTGCATTTCTGTACAGTGCCGGCACCACACAGTCAGATTATTCCTTGTTGGCCTGCATACCTCATTAGATGTATGATGCTCCCTACAACGGAAGACTAGTGCTGGAATGGACAACACTATCACAATAGGGCCTTCCTCAGTATTCACGTTGATTTAGCAGAGAAAGTAGTCATTTGATGAAAGTATAATTTTATCTGAGCAATTAGTCAATCTCTTTACTAAGTATTAATTGCTTCACAACGTAAAGAACAAAATATATGTCTCTCATTAGACTTTGCCCCTGCCTTATTTATGATGACACCATCTGAGGGAGGCATGACATTCCAATTTTGGATCAATCTTAGTTTTTTTTTTACCTATGCCCATACCCAGTGTATATAGGGCTGAATTCTCCTCCTGATTTATCAATAAATGTTTTTCAACATCTACTTTTGTCTGATTTATTCTTCAGAATGACTTTAGTTACAGCCCTCGTGTGTATTAGGTGTCACTTCACATGCTGCTGACCCCAATCTACCAATTTCTATTAGTTCAAGCTCAATACAGTACAACAAAAGCTCTACTGGAGTTTCTCTATCTTAGTTAAACTTGGTAGAGTGTGTGGATGGGAGTCAGTCTCCAATCAGGCATGTCCCAGCAGGTTGTATGCTTTTGGCAGCAGAGGGAGCGCCCCCGCCGGGAGTCACTGATTGGGGTTTGGAGGAAACGAAACACAACTAAAAGTTTAAGAGAGACAGAGAGAGAGGGAGAGAGAGGGAGGGAGAGAGAAAAGAAAGAGGGAGAGAGAGAGGGGAAGAGAGGGAGAGAGAGGGAGAGGGAGAGAGGGAGAGAGAGAGAGAGAGAGAGAGGGGAGAAAGAGAGAGAGGGGAGAGAGAGAGAGGGAGCTAGAGAGAGGGAGAGAGAGGGGGAGAGAGGGAGAGAGGGAGAGGAAGAGAGAGAGAGGGGGAGAGAGAGAGAGGAAGAGAGGGAGAGAGGGACCAGAGCGCTTGTGAGAGAGGGAGGAGAGAGAGCTACCGGCAAAAGCTGAGGGAGAGAGAGGGAGGGAGAGGGAGAGAGGGAGATAGAGGGAGGGAGAGAGAGGGAGCGAGAGAGAGAAGAGAGAGGGAGGGAGAGAGAGGGAGGGAGAGAGAAAAGAGGGAGGAAGAGAGAGAGGGAGAGAGAGAGAGGGAGAGAGAGAGAGAGAGGGAGGGAGCGAGGAAGAGAGGGAGACAGAGAGAGACTTGTAATAAATCTCTATTCATAGTCGCTTTACACATATATTTATACTTATATTTTGCTGGCCACACATATGACTTATACTTGCTCTTTGTGCATTTTCCGATGAAGGGCCCGTCCCCTGCATCTCTTCATTCTTCTCTTCATATTCTTTTGCTGGAATGTTCCACTTTTTTGTATATACAGTCAAGCATGTTGTGCCAAGCTGCAGTTCAGATATGTAAAGGCGACCCCACTCACAGTAAGAATGGATGTTTTTGTACAGTATATCCAGAAAGGAAATAATGCAACGAGGTGGAGGGGGAGAGAGGATAAAGGAATATATATGAATACACACAAATAGCTTATCTTTTAGTGAATTGAAGGACACATGTATGAACTAATGTATTTAGTGTCGTTTTTCTTATAACACTGACATACAGTATAAACCTCTATCTGCCCATGATATAAAAGAACTATTGATTTCAGCATGTTTCCCTACTGTGCAAGTTTATTTACAGCGTGCATTGAATATCCTTTTAAACGTGTTCACCAGAGCTGCAAAGACAAGGCCAGTCAATTCGAAAGTAGTCTTGTTTTCTTGTACTTGTCTGCGGAATGTTTTGTAAGATGAAGGTTACATTCCATTTAAAAGAAAGCTGATGTTAAACGTCATCTAAACAAAATCCGTGGAGCATGACTACCCTCTGCTGGTTGTCGGGGAAATTACGCCTATACCTTTACATATAAGGATTCACCCCCAGTTCTCCTCTCACTGTATAATTCAAACAAGTCTCCATTCCATTAAACATAAGTGTATTTGTACATAATCCTTTTCTGTGCCTTGGATTGATCATAGTTTTTTTTTTCTGTACCGAGTGCATTTCGAGCTCTCCACATTTTCTTTGTACCCAGCCCAGGGGTTATAGGAGCCGACCACTCACCACCTCCTCCATGATTAAAGAGCACCTGCTTTGAAGTGCCAAATAGGACTCAGCAGCCCTGTGCAACTCCAATAGGATTTGAATTAAACTGCTTTTAGAGATTGGTGAGGGAATTCAACCCACTGTCATTGAACCCTTGATCTGACTGGGTAGGGTTGGGAATTATGGTGATGAAAAATTGAATTGTGAACTCATCCAGGAGACTATAAGCAATTTTGGTCATATCATCAGATTGCGATTGAGTGTTTCAGCAGTTCTATGTATAAACAGTTTTTCTCATGATATAACTGGTCCTATTCGTAGGTTTCAGACAAATGTTTTTTTTTTTTTTCCTGATTCAAGATTTTTGCCATGCCAAGTCCTTCAAATGGAGTCCTTATGCCAGAAACCCATGAACTAGAATCAAAAAGAGAGAACTATGAATTCTCAGAACAAGAAGATGTCTTAAATTATACTTAAGACAACATAAAGATATACATGAACTGATTAAAAAATGTGACCTGACTAAACTTTCTTTTAAAATCCAGATTGGCATGATGAAAGAATGGCAAAGAAGGTACAAGACAGCACGCAATATAAAACCTACAATGTGTCACAACATCAACCATAAACAAAAACAACAAACAAACAAACAAACAAACAAACAAACAAAAGACTGCAGTTGGAATAACCAAAAATCATTTATGAATAATTTAAGAATAAAAAAAACAGCAATTGCAATTATTATCAGTTACATAGAGTAGCAACAATGCCATCTGTCGGTTATAAAGCAAAATAACGCAGTGCCGTCTCTTCTCTTTATGACAGCCAGATGGCAGCAAACACCAGGACGTGACCCCTGCTCCCCTCACCAAGACCCTCTCTGTTCATGATTGTAATTATTACAGTCATTAAACCTGAGCCGTCTGTTTCTGCTACCGGTGCACTGTATTATTATCAACCCTATATCAATGAAAGGGTATATGCTTTCAACAAAAAGAGAGTAATGCAGAGGAGAACGGAAAGGCCGCGCGTAATGGCAGATAATGATGAGGGTCGAGTATTTACGCACAGTTACGCACACACATCCACGCTCGTAGCCCGGGGTAATTTGGCGGCACTAAATGAGATTATCAGTAGCGAGGTGATTAATGAGCATCCTGACTGGAGAACTCTATAATCACCAGTCACCGCTCTGCTGGGAGACACACGGAGCGAGGGCCCAGGGCTGTACCGTGAGCCCGCGCACCTCTCCACTCTCCCGGACAGCGCGCACTGTCAGCCTCCTGTCCTCGGCACCATACGTGCCATCTTTAATGGCAATGTGATGGATAAGGCTTATTGTTATTTTAAGTTGTTATTTGTAGAATCATTAAGTTGAACACAGTCAGTCAACAATATTCGTGATTTTTGACATTTGATCATTTTAAAGGAACATTAATATAGGGCCTAGTATAACTTCTCGGGAAAATGTAGGCCTGTTGGAACAATTCCTTGATTTTTAAACGTAAAAACTAAAACATCGCTTACGACGGAACCAACAACTATCACGTTGGATAGACTTTTTAATATATCTAAGAACATGTTTTTCCTATTTTATTAATATTATCCATTTACACTTAAAAAGACTATAAGCTACTTTTTGTCTAACAAAACAAATGAATATGAATATATTAAAATTGCGTGTGCTAAGATGTGCTTTCATTGAGCAATCATTTAGCATATATTTATATGCTTGTTGTCAACACTGACAAATTAAAAAAAAAAATAATAATAATAACAATGAATAATTCGGGGGCAAATACACCATTAAATATAAAATGTGAAAAAACATAACTGATCAAGGAAACACTTAATTTGTAATACAGGTAATCGACTTTATGTCAATTAGAAATGTCTTTTTCAGTAAAGAATGTAAAACATGATCAAATTTTTATTTGACTTTACAGACATAAAACTCAGCATATTCAGATATATAGATCCTCACACCTTCAGAAAGATTTTCCTAACCTCATAACACAATATATATTTTTCTCCTCTTTCTCTGTCAGCATCCTCTCAGCAGTAGCTCTGCCCATTCCCTCTCACTACACCTCCATCAGATAAGACTCTCCAAGTCTCTATAGTGGTCCTGTTTGAAGTATATAGCTCTGTCGCTCCACCACCATCTCCACTACCCCCTCTCCTCCTCCTTGTTCTGGCCGATCTGTGCGGTGTGCGAGTGGGTGTGCCGGGTTACCACGGGTCACGGTGACTCTGGGTCCACCCCTTCCATCTCCATACAGGCTGTAGGCTACATCTGCTCCGGTGAGATTGGTGTACCTCAAACAAGCGGCCTATGCCTTTTATATGTGTCCCTCTGTCTCTCTCTCTCTGTGTGTGTGTGTGTGTGTGTGTGTGTGTGTGTGTGTGTGTGTGTGTGTGTGCGTATGATAAGAACCAGGGGATAGAGACATGTCTGTGAGGTGGCAGGGTGCTGGATTATCCCATCACTACTGTATTAAACACAAAGGCAGGAGGAGGTAGGCCAGTTAACCGCGAGCTATGGGAGCGAGCGTGACGGTGACCTCTGACCTTTCAGTGAGACAGCCCAGCCCACAAGTTCTCATGTCATAGTGTATGCAGGAGAGAGGAGGTGTATGTAGCATGAAAATACATATGCTCGTGGTTATGGCGGCTATATTTCTTATTGCCATTAGAAATTTAACATTCTTGAAAACATTTTTTTTTAAATTATTTCACTTATTCTTAACAGGTTATGAGCAAGAATGATCCCTATCTCCGTTTTTGTTTTTATTTTCATGATTTTTTTCTCTTTGTAACTAAGAATTGTGTTTGTCTTTTATAAGTATTTTATTTTTAATTTCTGTTCAAATCTTATGAGTCATACAAACATTGGAGTGACTGTTAAAAATAAAATACTGAAGTCCTCAAAGTCCTCAAAATTGGACCTATGATACGATAAATGATAAATGAAACTGTCGGACAATCAATCATCAATCAGAGTTCTTTTTTATTGATTTACCTTCCTAATGCCTTTTATAATCTATATAATTAAGTGGCCCACGTATTTCCATCACTTGGTCATCGGTATACAAAAAAGGCATTAATTAATTAATTGCTGGCAAACCCTCACTCTGAATATTTCATAAAGGGAGGAGGCTGTGATGTGATGCTGTTAGAAGAAAAATCACACATGCATTCAAGATTACTGCGAAGTTTAGCACAGTTAATTACTTTCAAGTTCACTCTGTTATACACTACATATATTGTGTATATGTTAGAATGTGCATTAAACAATGTATATAAAGGGAATTTTATAAAGGGAATATTATCAACAACAAAACTCATGGCTGGAACTGATCCACAACAGCGATACTGTGGCACAATCACAAATGGCCATTGGAATTGTATGTATATTCTCTACTTTGACTATGATTTTACACTGTTCTACTCTTGCTCTGTAAGAAATCACTTTATTCAATTTGTCATTTGATATATCCCTTTACATTTTTCCAACTTTTGCCATGTATTTGAGCAAAATCTACCATGCCTCACTACAGAAAAAGATTTTGAGGATACTGTGTACTCTCTGCATCTAATTAAAAAGTAATGATCGTGTTTAGTATTTGTTAGCCTTTTTGTGCCTGTGTACTCTCTGCATCTAATTAAAAAGCAATAATCATGGCAAAAGCTGTTTATAAAGCACTCAGAAACTCATCTTGGTCAATAACTACACTTTGAATTAAAATAGTAAGTAAAAGTAAGTAAAACATAACTTCTAAAATGTTCTTAAATGTTTTTAGTGTTTTTAAGACAGTAAGTTTAAGACAGTAGCCTACAGCACCTTAATTTCCTTTACATATTCTGATACTTCATTGCTTGATATTCATGATATTTTGGTCAATATTAAACAAATTTCTAAACCAAAGATTCATTGATGTTGATTTATTGACCTAGCATTACAGTATTTACACACTTCACAGCCCCAGTTTCCTTATCATTGCATTATTACCCCTCACTACGTCAGTGTTCATCTGCCTGATTGTTTCACATTCTAAATAAACATGTGGCTCTGTACAAAAGAATGCACACGGCAGGAAAACCATAACACTCTCCCAGAATCTGTTCCCAATGATTGTCGTCTGCACAGGAAATCTGCTGATAGCGTGTCTCCTTCCAAACCTCTCCAATGTGTTTCCTTTAAATCATAAGTGACAATCTAATGACACAGCATCTGCATGTTACGGCCTCGGCACAAATATATGCCCCGTGTGTTGTTTGTGATATGATATGTGATGATTAGCCATATTGGGAGGCAGATTTGGCCCGTCCCCAAAGCAAAGAGCCAAGGCAGGGGATGTGTAGACGGTGGTGTCAGTGTCTGGATCAGTGCTGGCGTGAAGATTGCCATTTAAGACAGATGAATAATTGAGGAGTAACATTTGCGTCAGACATCCTGGGCGTGAGCGACAGGGGCTGAGACACTGCTTAGTACAATATCAGACACATATGCACACACACACACACACACATGCACACACACGCACACACACATGCACACGCACGCACACACAATCAAAAGCAGAGGTTTTCAACTGAGAATGTTCATATTCTGAAGGTTGGAGGCACAAAATGATTACTGGAACTTTTCATGTTTGATATATCTGCATATTTTTATGTTATGTTATGGAGCAAATAGGTATCATCTAAAATATTTCAATTGTCTTAAATGAACAGTAAGAGGCAGTTTAAGAATTCTGAAACAAAAACTAGAAGGCACTACCTCTCAAAAAGGTCCAGCGCTGCTTGGCTTGGAAAATAAAATATTTCCATTGCATAATAGATCTAACATTAGCATAGAATTACATTAGGAGACAGTAAAAGACCATGTAGAGGTTCAGAGAAGTGAAATAAATGCAGGAAAAGCTGACAATAAACTGAGTTGATCTCACAGCGATTCATCTTTTGTTTATTAATAGACATTTAACATTTGTGATGTTTGGGCGACGTCAGTTAAGTGCTAACTCATCAGACTGCTGCTTTTGGACCCTGAGCCATGCCCAGAGCGTGGAAGCACACTCCTCCATTACAAATAACCATGCCAAAGGGCTCCAAGGCAAAGTAAGGGTACCAGAGCCAGTAAAAAGAAACACACTATTATGTTGTTTAGTTGTAGTAGCAGGTCATACAAATGATGTGTTTTAATATGGGTTGCATAAAATTTAATGCGGTGTATAACCTCACAAAAAGGTTACTCCTTCACTTCCTTTAATGCGGTGTATAACCTCACAAAAACCTTCACTTAGGAACTCCTCCATAATCAGGTTGTCCTAGTGTTAAATAACTAACTGCTTCTTTTATCCAAACCATTGTCATTAATTCTTTTGACATTTTGAATACAGATATTGGATTTTAAGTTTTCATTACCAATTTCGTTCTGAAAGCTGGAGTTACCATCAGAAACAGCTTCATTTTCTTATATTTTCATCTTGGTAAAACCATTAAATTAGTTTCAGAGCTCTTTGTATTTTTTCTAAACAATATTTCCACAATGACTTCCCAGACCTCATTATCCACTATCCACGTTCCACCACCACTTTGCATTTTTTTTCCACACAGTTCATAACCCGACCCCTGAACCTGAGTGTCGCAGAGGTAAACCTGGGCCGACCCCTCCACTAATCCCCAATATGGCTGCCTCACCCAGCTGCTTATCCTCTGACCCCTTTTTCTCCCTGTCTCTGAATGAATACTGTTTCTCTGGCAGAGACGCACACATAAACACACACTCACACACTCCACCAGGCCGAGCCAATTAATCAAAGCAGTGTGTGCCTGTAGCTCAGGTTTCGGGCCGCACACCTCAGCACAATGTTTTCGCACTAGGATCTGTTGCTTTAACCTTTCCAGGACTTTTGGGGGGCTCGTCCGGGAATAAGAAACACAACAGACTAGGGTTACACATGTCCTGTATCCGCAAAGACGTGTGTGTCCGAAGACCTGCAATTTTCAACAAGGATTAGCTCTGTATTTTGCTTTCATCAGCTCGCGGCAACTGACTCCCCCCCTCAAAATATGTCTGAAATCAAATTGGGACAAGAGGTGCCCTGTGCGGATGTTTGACCAGTAAAGCCCAGCTTCTCCTACCTTGTGTGGCTTTGAGACTGTTGAAACTTCACTCAACAAGAGACAACACCCCGGCCACAGCCACCCAAAACTCCTCTTAAGTCATTACAATAATCCCTCTCAGTTTTAGGGAAGTTGACCCTTCCAAGTTCAACTAAAAAACAGTGATTCAAACAAGTGGTCCATAGCGATCAGCAGACCACCTCTGGAGAGGCCAAAAGGTTGGAATATATTGAAGGCCTTGCATTCACCTCAGGGTAAAATATAGTTTAGTACAGCAAATAACCCCAAATATTAACCTTTGCCTCCAACGTGGCCAGATTATGAATAATTATGGCAATAAGTTTGTTATACCTGGACATGTTTCAGCTTTACCTTTGCTGCCTTCCTCAGAAGTGTCAGGTGATGTTCCATGAACATGTCTGGTCAACAATTCTTGGGGCAGTAGGACAACATTGCCACCTGCAGGAGAACTTCTTTGATCTGTATCAAAGGTATGAGTAAGTAGATACACCCCCTTACCTTGATTTACAGTGTTAGTGTTTTGGATTTTGATGGCCTTCCTGTTCCTCTGTTGGTACCTGTGACTCTGACCATTGTTCCAATGCACAATGTGGATTTCCATGCTGTGGTGGTCTGAAATAGTCTTCAACTGTTCTGACAAACGATCAACGATCACACACACACGCGCACACACCTTCATACGTAGGGTGTGTTCTCAAATGGAAAACACTCAGTTCCACCTTGTAATGTCATGTGGTGTCACAGTTGTTTTTAATATAATCATCTATGATCTATAATCATTTGGATCATTTCAGTCCTGGAATTGCCACTTTCTACTGAGCAAAATGTAAAAAATGTAGCTGTTCATTTGCAAACTAGCATATGTGAATGAAACACAACTCCAGGTATCTGAGGAAGTAACAACATTCTTACATGGCTTAAAACTCACAAGAATCAATTTTGCGTAATATAGGACCTTTAATATGGCATAGTTAAAAACAAGGACAACAAAAGTATTTATGTGTTTTAGGAACAAATGCATTGATTATAATTCACAGTGTTAGGGCCACTGCATCTAAGAGCAGAAACAGCTGTTGTTAAAAGGCATTTGCTACAGACCACTCATTCATATTTTTTTTTTCCTGAAAGTGACTGTTTATCTTGATTTGTGGGAATAACATATGCTGGTTTTGTCTCATCTCTTCCATTCTCATAAAGTGGATCGTGTTCATGTGGTCTCACAACATTCTAAATAGTCTGTATTGTCTATATGTCTTGTTGTCTATATGTATTGTTGGACTGATTTAAGGACAGAATTGACAGATTTTTTTGCATGCAAGTTTTAGCATTGTTTGGCTAATAGCTTCTCAGTTATTGAGCCTAGAATCATGAAAGATTGTGTCAGCACTGAATGCCAAAATTTAATTATCTTTTTCTTAACTAGGGGCGTGCAGTGGAGCTAAGTGACAGCCTGCTCCAGTTCTGGATGTAAATTTCTATTAATTCTTTCCCATAGACTTTTTTTTTCAGATATTCAGATATCCTATATATCACAAAAAATCAATTCTGTAATTCTGCTCTATTCTCAAAACACAGACATTTACTCACCATTTTCTTCTGGTCAACCTTTGAGTGATTGACAGGTGGATTTAAGCAATCACAAATGTTTGAAACTCTACAAAGATAGTTGTATTTGCCTCTTAAAGATGGTATAAAACTGTAAAAGTGTAAATGAACTGTGTTAAAAATATTAGTTATGATCCAGATTCTTGAAAATTTGACATATCAACTCACAGATGCCTTCAACTTGAATTTTTCACATTCTAATTTAAATGCATCCCATTGCTTTAAAACCAATATGAAAAAGCAAATAAATAGCCACTGCACCTTCTCAGCGTTATTCTTCACACACATATAGTCCATTGAAATTCAAAGCAAGGAAAACCTGACTTATATCGCCTTTTCCATGTTTTCACAGTTGAATAAAATAAAAAGCTGCCATATGTGCTCAAGTCTGCATCGTCAAGGGGATGCGGGGTCTTCATAGGTGCCTCTTCACAAATTAGCCTGAACACTGCAGCAGAATCTAAAGGCAAACAGTGAGCGTCCATAATGGCATTACCATACGGTGTCACACGAATTCACCATGCACACACACACACATGCACGAACGCACGCACGCACACACACGCACACACACTGTCACCCGGAGATGTGGGGCCATATAAACAGCTCTTTATATCTCCCCCATTCAAATCGATTTGTTTACGGTTGGGCTGCCAAAAGGGACCAAATCTAACTGTTTCCCCTTGAATACATTAGACGGTGACTGAGGCTGTGGAAGTGATAATGACTTCCCCTCTTTAGGCGCCCTCCTCCCCTCGCGCCCTTCATCTCCACTCCTCTGCATCTGTGTCTCAGAAGGGGATTTGGACTTGTACTCGAATGATTGAAGGCGGACGGACTGCTCTCGCTAACTCGGTCTCTAAGTCCCAAGCACTGTAAAAGCAAAGTGATATCATACCGCCTTAAGGAAATGGAAGCATTAGTGTTTAAGATAGAGGTGGGAGCAAACTTTGAACTGAAATATAGTATAGGAAAAGAATCTCATTTTGTAACTCTTGCAATAGCAGATTACAATAGCTTTTTAGTTTCCGAGTACAAGCATTTACCGAATCTAGAACATTTTTACTTTAACAAACATTAAGCCATGCAGTGAGTTGTACTGGTTGAGATTAGCCATACTCTTTGATATGTGTTTCGTTTAAGGTAATGCAGACAGGTGAAACATAAACCTTAACCCTACATTTTTAAGAGAATCAAAAGTTCCACATAGCTACAAAAGTTGTAGGGTTACTGTTAAGCAGTCACTTATTGCATATTTGTGGGGTCAGCTGCAAAAAAACTGTTGTTGCATCCTTAAGTAAGCCACTTCATCCACATTGCAGGTTACCACCAGTGAGTGATGAGTAAATAATGATCTGTAAAGCATCTTTGTGACATACATCTGTGAAAAGTGCTATTTAAATAAAAACTTACTTACTTATTTGTCTATATTGTACAAGCTCGTATAATATAAAAACAGAAACACATAAGAAAATGACTGATGTTTTTTTCTTTTTTTATGGATCTTACCTGGACAATTGAGGGATTATACCAAATTCTAACGTTGGCATTTTCTCTCTTAAATACAAGAGAAACTATTATAACACTTTTTGCGATTGTGTTATGGAGAAACCCAAGAGTGTAAAGTGAGATTGGATGTCTAAAGCAGGAAAAGTTTCTTTACTATCCATACTGCAGAGATCTGAACACTTAACAAAGCATTGCATTGCTTTTGTTGTAGGGAGTATTATACTCAATATATTCAATAGTTTGTGTAGATTCATCCTGCAATGTCCGTATCTCACTCATCACTGTATTCTGTATGAAACATTGGATTAGTTACCTCCAAATGCAAGAATGCGCTTTCATTGGTTACTGTTCATTTTTAAATGCATTTTTCTCTCTTGTCCATCCTACCTTCAACAGGACTTTGTTCCATTCTCGTCACCATACTCACTTAGACAATTAGATTATCCAAAAACCTCTAGAGTTATTGGATGAGGAGCATTCAAATTTAAAGCACCATCAGACTGGAACAATTTGCCAAACTCCCTGCGCTCCTCATCATCACTCCATAGATTCAAGAAACATTTATTTATTCATCTCAAAACACAGTGTAACTGCTTTTAGTGAAGGATCTGTCTGGTTGTATTACTGATGGCTCTCTATAAGTATGTTTAATGTTTATTCGAGTCTCTGTATTTTGTCCTATTGTTCTGGGTTTCTGTTTGTCAGATATGTTGTTTTGTGTATTGCTTTTCTGTATTGTTTTTGTTTTGTTTGTTTTGTAACTTGTTGTATCGTCTGTATACTAAGGATCCCCTCTAAAACGAGATGACACACCTCAAGGGGCTTTTCCTTAATAAACTTTAAATATATACCTCAGATGATGTCGGCCTAGATAACAGGGCAGTGTCCTTGGCAATGCAGTGCAATTTCCAGTTTCAACTAACTTTTTCATTTTCATTTTCATTCCATTATTTGTATGTATTTAATTATATTTTCTTTTAACCAACCCTGGCGGTCTGAGGACTTTTGAATGTGATCCGCAGAAGCAAAGAAGGTAGTGGAAGATTGGAAGAGACAGAGAGGACTTATGCTACCAGTGTTAGCAGATGTACAGCGGTGGGATGTGTGACCAAAGCTCTGTCAAGCCTGCGGGTATCAGCACGGCAGGGACACTCTGCCATCCCCCCTGGCTATTAATATTACATTAACGTCACTTCAGACCAATCTCTCCACTAAAGAGTCCTGCTTGAGCACTGGCTGTAGGCTCCCTGCAAAGATAGAAATATGACTTAGAGATTCTTTGATCCATTATGCAGGGAGGTAGTTCTGAATGGTGCGTGCGAGACAGAGGTGGAGCGGATCAGGTAGGACAAAATGACACATTGGGGATGGTGAGGTCATGTCTGGCCTCTGCACAGCCCCCCCTGCAGGAATCATCTGGACGACATGTGGAGCTGGTTTAAAGCTGGATTAAACCCTTTAACAGGATATGTGTATTTCTCTGTGATGATGGATTTTTATTGAAGCGTGTCAGTCCAAACCTTAACACATTTTATTGTTTATAGTAATAATAATTGGATTTATATAGCACGCATCAAGATAACAATGCATTATTCATTCAGTCCATACCTGTGCGAGTAGGTTTCTTCTGTTTAATTTATTATTTTGAGAGATTTCTTTATTCTCAAATATAAGGCAGCGTATAAACCCTTTAACAGTAAACAACGTCCAATAATTACATTATTTACTTTGCAGTACCACAGTATCTGGTTTATGGTTTCTAAAAAAATGCAAAAACTTATTAAAAAAATATATAGAGTGCATATATCATACATTTATCCCACACTTTTACTCTATTCTGACTGTATATTATTAATTTATGTAGCGTTACATCCTAAAGTACATAGAATAATTGTTTTTGTTACTCCCCTTTAGCAAACATTATTTGCATTATCATGAGAATAAAGGGGTAATAACAGGCCAAGGGTTGAGTCATAGCACTAATTACCATGAAATTACCATTAGTTTAATTAGTGAAAATAAGTGGCTGTGGCTATGTGAAAGTATCAAATTAGAAGTAGGAAATATTTAGTTAGTACAGAGTGAATTGGTTGCATTGCAAAACCTGACAAAAATGTATTTAGTTGATTTCAATACCACTTATTCTTAAAGGCACTGTAGATTATAACCACTCTTCAGAGCTCTCAGGGACTGTGGAGTTTTGCCAACTAGCATGCTAATGCGCACAACCATATTACCAGTCAAAAGTTTGAACCCAATCATTCAGTATATTTATTTCTTTAGATTTATGTTTTCTACATTTTTTATACATGCCAAAGACTTCACATATATGATGTAAGATACAGTATATGGAATTATGTAATAAAGAAAAAAGTACTGCATATTTTACTGAAAGGTTATGAATATTTTTGTATTTTTTTCCCTTAATTTAAAACTATATTATTCACCAGCAGCATATAGTCTGACTGAAGTGCTGCCAGTCTATGAAGGTCAATTAGCAACAAAAACTTAAACAATCAAGTCCTTTGCCATTGAAGTCCTTTTTTTTTTTTTAAACTTGTTGATATTAATATGCAACAGCAGGTGCCCCAAAATCTGCAAGAATCCCTGAAGATATCTCCAGCATCTTATTTAAAAGTGACATTAGCAGCATACGCAACTTTTCATGAAAACTTGCAATCTCTCTCTCCAAATAGACACACACACACTTTGGGATATGGCTGGAATGTGTGTGACCGTCAACAAAGCACAGGGAAAAGGAGA
>KN494522.1:2228-15570 GCA_000787155.1 Scartelaos histophorus | reverse complement strand
GCTCTTATCTCCTCGGTCCAGTCAGGAATCACATAACCCAAACCCGTGTATCCTTCCACCCTCAGGATATAGAACCCGAAAGGCGAGAAGTCCTTCATGAATCCACAAATCTGCGCTGCATTTTCGATAGCATGGGGGAAAAATATCTGTATACTCCAAACAGCAATGTATGCAATAAATAACATATATCTGTCAGGGGAAATATGGTGTCCAGTGAGCAGCGTGGAATAGAGTTGGAGCTGTATCGGATCACTTGACTGCACTGGAGCCGTGCTGGGGCTGTGGGTCAGAGACTGTGAACCTCCATAGATTCACTTAAGTTAATGCCCGCTGTGAGTAAGCGCTGTGTTTAGCTGACTCAGATAAAATGATACACTTGAAGTTTATATATATATAGTTATTTCTTATTTGTTTATTTGTACGGAGACAGCGCCTATTAATGAATATTTAAAATGTTAATATGTAAAGATTATTCCTGACATGGCTAGTTTCTTCTTCAGTTTACAGAACAGGGAAAAGTAAAGCAACAATCACACAAAAGCACATGTAGCACCAACCTCACTACACGTACAGTTCAACAGGGCAGTTCATCTAAAGGTGCACTGTGTCACTTTTCTGGTGGAGGGTCTGTCAAAAGATTCCTTCATGGAGATGCTATTGCTTTGTCCAGATTAGAATGTTTCACACTATTTCACACTATTTCTATCTTCATATCTTTAGTGTCATATTATTATGGTATGACACATCCATAGAAACAAGCTAATAACCCTTCAATAGAAAAGTTACACAGTGCACCTTTAAAGTTAGAAGTCAAAAGTGAAACCATCATCCCGTCGATATAAAGCTTTAGAAAGTGCTGCCAGTGTTGAGAGCTCTTGTATATGAGCACCCAGGGATATTTGTAATACACGTCACAATAATTCCTGAAAATACTGTATATGTAATATAAATATTAATGGTAAAATATAAAATATAAAACAAAAACAAAAAAAATAATTAAACTAACACTTAGACGCTTTCAATCTTTATCATTTTTTATCTACATTTGCTACATTTTTTGGTGTATTTTGTTGAAAAATTTGTCATTTCAATAACTGATCATCTTCAGAAATCAGACAATGCTCAGATTTTTTTCAGTGAACTATAAATTAAGAATCTGAGCCCATTCTATCTGACTGATGGCAATTAAAAAGTCCAAATATCAGAGAATTGTCCATGTTCATAATACTGTACATATTGGCATGCTGCCGAGCCGCTCTTTGCATTTGTTCAGTGAACTTCAGTGATTTGTCACTCTTCTCTGACTGAGTCATTAACATAACAATTACAACAGAGTGATGGGCATTTATTGGATTATATAGTACCACTGTGAAAATTATAAAGTGCCAGCAGAAAGGTTGAGCTCTTATATTCACTGCTTTAGGCGACAGGTTTCAGTATGGAGCAGTCTCCATGGAGATGCCATTGTTGCCTGTAATGCTTCACAGTATGGCTTTAGACCTGTCTGTCTCCATGGATACAACCAGCTGATGCCACCAGCTAAACTTTCTAGACTCAGTGGAGAGGTGACCTCCCTCACAGTTTGAATGCATGTTTTATCAAGATTTTTTTTTAACAATTAAAGTACCTGAAATGTAACTAATGCAATATAGAAAAGTTTAATGCCCCACTCTTTAAAGCTCCTGTATGCTGTTTTCCGATGAATAGGATTTTTTGGTGACATAGGGCAGGAACAAAAGGGTCATGTAGAGTAAGAGGTATTGTCTGGTGTGCCATGGGAAATAATCTAATTTCACCTAATTGGTATAAAACATATTTATTATAAATGATTTACCATGTTTTCTAGACTATAAGTCACTCTGGAGAGGACAGCGGCTCTGCAGCCGACATGCGCAGTAGAGCGTGAAGTGACGGTGGTGCAGGAGTAATGGCATGATAGCATAAAGATACTGGCACACAGCCTAGAGCGCCCTCTCAGTGTAAAAATGACAGCCATGAGAAGTTATATGGAAATGATATATTTTAATATATAAGTCACACCTGAGTATAAGTCGCAGGACCACCAAAACCAAGAGAAATCATGACTTAGAGTCTGAAAAATACAGTAATTATTATTAGGTAGAAATATGAACAATTATCAAATACTTTTTTGTTGAGTTTATCTGATTCCTATTCAATACATTTTAATGAGAACAACTTTATATTGTCAATACAGACTACAGAGTTTCATTTTTGAACCTTTTTTGCTGGTCTACCTTGTGATTTTTTCTAATGAAAAAAAAAAGTGCCTTAGCTCAACTCTGATATATGCAGTCTATGGGAAGTGCTCCACTATGTTTTTATACTTTATATGCCTAGAATCAGTTGAATAATTGAAACTTCTGCTTCATCACAACACAAGGTGGAACAGAGCATTGAGCTTTGGAGATGCAGACAGAGTAATAATAAAGGATTACTCAAACAGGTATGTTTTATAGTGCATAATATGGGATCTTTAGAATGGGAGCCTTCTTTACAGCACAAACAGAGGGAAAAGTCTGAGTAGGCATGTTTCCATTTGAGTCAAGCAGCCGTGAGTGAGTGTGCCACAAGCATGCATGAGGCCAGTTAAGAGGTTAGCTCTGGCAACTCATTACTGTCAAAGCTAATGTAGAGCGATGAGGAGAGGGAGGGGAGGTAAGTACACACTAATGAATGAACACACTGCTAAGTTCAACAATTACACGGCCATGTAAATGTAAGGATAACACTCCCCAAACCCGAGGAACAGGAGGCAAACCTGCCCGGACACTCCAGGCCCACTGTAGCTCGCAGAGGATGAAAGAACCGCCTCCTCTGTGAGTTCGAAGTGGATATGTGGAGTGGACGCGAGAAAAGCAGGCCAGATGCAGAGGAAATGGCTTCTTGTTCTGAAATTTGAAATTGAGAGTAGTCACAGAGCTTTCCAAATTACATGATGGAAAATTGAACTGTGGAGTGAGTGGGCATGAAAAAGGACAAATTAATGTGGCTGGCTCTCAGTTTGGAGCAGAAACTTTGGGCACTGTTGTTTACCATTATAATAGGGTATTTTTTTCTTCTTTTTTAAGGGGACTGATAGATACTTTGGTTGAATATTTCAGTGTAAAATGGCTGTGAGTGTAATTTTCAAGCACCGATAATGTATTATATAACCTTTCTTACCCCTATTTAAAAAGGGGTCATAGCTCTCTCCCAAAAACAAACCAAATTAACAAGCTGAAAACATATTTATTTTCACAGGTTTTTAATGTGTAATTTATTCCATTGTTAAACCCATTCTGTTTAGTCTCCTGAAAATTTGGATGTACATAGAAATCAACTGATATGTTTTATTTAATTTATTTATTTTTTTTGTTTAAATCCAGGGAAACCGATGGCTGATAAGCTCTGCCGTTTTGTCAGTCGATTACTGTAATTTTTCAGTATTTCTTTGGACTCAAGTGTTCAAACATAACTTAATGCACATATTCTGTTTGCACTTTGAGGCAGCTGGACCAAACAAAATATTGACAACTGCAGATGAATGAAGACCAATAGCTACGGTGGCCGAGAAGGGTCAGAACAAACGCAAATGGCAGAACAAATACAAATGCGACAACACAACAAAAAGCCACAACAAACCAAAAAAACCCACAACAAACCAAAAAAACCCACAACGGAAAAAACCATGGGACTGTATTTTGATGCAAACTCCGCAACACACTAAAAAGCGACAACGGAAGTGACCGCGGGACTCTATTTTCTGACAGGATCGATCAAGCGGCAAGGGATAGCAAAAAGTATTTGCGGCGGATCCGCGACACAGGTAGCCGAATTTGCCCCGCGTAGACCGCGGGACTCCATTTTCAAGCGGCAAGTTATAGCAAAAAGTGTTCGCGGCGGATCCGCTTCTGATCCGCCGTGCGGAGACGGAATCCGCCCAGGACCCCTTTTGGATCCTCTTTCAGGACTTGGCATCTGCCGCGGATCTGTTTATTATGTCGTTAGGAGCCTAAATGTGCTTCAGCTTTGATACTGAGCCACTTCCTACAGATCTAAATACACACAAGCAGCATTTGCACTGAAACTGTACATAAAACACCTTTTACAGCAGGTATCACAACTAGAATGTAGAGGAAACATGAACATCAAAAAGTGAAAGTTGGATCAGTGACAATAACATTAATTCTCACTAGTTCACAAAGAAGAAGCAGATTTTTTATTTTTATTTTTTTTACAATGTAAACAATGTTTATTTAAATCATTAATTAGATCTTAGGACAAATCATTAATTAGAAATCTTAGGACATGAGTAATTATTAAGAGTATGTACTTATATACCCTTTGAGGTAGTTTACCAATGCTTCATTCTAAATATGAAAATGACAATTGTCAGTCTTTACTAAGATGAGACTGAGTGTGGCTAGTGTGGTAAATAGCTGATACCCTAAAAAGAGCAAATATGGGCCAGCCTATATATGGGCCTACTGTATGTCCAAATGTAATAGAGGCATGTGCTGTTTAAATCAGTAAAGTCAATCAGTACTTTTATGTAAACGAATACATTCAATTAAGAAAAACTATTCACACAAATGATCTCAACTTTGAACAAATGTCTTCTGCTGATGGCGTATATATATCTCCCCTATTCTGTGTAAATATATGGTTTTACAGTAATAAAACACTCAGTGAAATCACCAAACCGAAATGTATGAGCCCGAAGGCACATCTGGCCTTCAGAGTGACGACCATTTCAAGTTGTATGATTTTTTTTACACATATTTTAAACATCCACATAATTTTATACAATTACCAAGAATCTTTCCATGTGACAGGCCATTATGTTGACACTGTATTCTCCCACAGTGTTTAACATGTAGCACCACAGCACCTCTCCTGGCTCCTCTCCAGCATTAAACTACTACGGGAAACCTGGAATAAAATGACAGCACAATTACCCCTTATTGTGAATTCCATTGGACTGAAGGTCTGATACCCAAGACTTAAATAAATGGCACATACATAGCACCTTAAGTCTGAAGTATGACTCCACTATATATTTAACCAAACACATCCCCTCTTCCACTGGTCGTACTTGTCATGTCAAAAGGATTTCTAAAACCTTGGCGGGCCCATAAGCCGTAATCGATCCCATGTGCTTTGTCGACCTTGACTCGGAGCGGAGAGAGTGAAATGTTTCGTACCCATTTCGGAGTTGCCTCAGGGTAGGACTCGAGCGAGGAGGGAGCCGGAGGACCACCGGCGGGTACAGGGAGGGTTTGGCGAAGGCTTAGCCGTCCGCCAATCAAAAGTGTTTACCGCGTGATGTCATCCGGACGCCAACGCCAAGTGAGAATGAGGCTGAGGAATTTTGCTTGTCACATTTGAATGTTTTGTTATGATAATAATAGGGTTGCCATCTAATTGAAATGACATATATAATCTCCCGAAGAACAACTCAAATAGAAGATACTAACTCAAAGGAACGTTTCCAAAATAGACCCCAAAATTAACTGTATATTTTGTTCTGCGTATCATTAAATAACAAAATCAACTTTTCTGGTAGAGCTTGAGTTGCTTGTCTTCCTGCCCGATGCGTTTTAAATTACGGCATGTAACTTTTCAGTCACCATAGAAACAAGGGGGAAGTGTCACCAAGCCAATTTACTGGGATGATCTGTGAAGAGGTGACGCCATTACAGTAAAAATGCATTTTTTTTGTTAAACCTATCCTCTTTAGTCTCCTGTAATTAGAAATCGGCTGATATGTTGTTTTTTTCGTGATTCTGGTACAAATTTTTTTAAAATCCAGATTAACCAATGGTCGATCAGCCCCACCGATATTTTTGGTACACGGTAAAAATGTATTTTTAAAGGACTTTTTGAGCAATAAAAATGCCAATAATTGGATCCTTTGTACTTTTAATATTGTGAAACTGGCAAACAATAGCATCTCCAATTTCTTAGGTCTTAGAAGAACAAATATAAGTGCCATTTCCCTCTTCTCTAATATAATGACAGGTGTATTTTTGTTATCTTCTAGAAAGGAGTGTGAACAAGAATTTTAATCCTTTAAAACTTAATTCTTTACCACGCCAGCCTATTTTTCCTAAAACGCTTGATTAAGACTCTCAATTCAAACTAAATCTGTTTCTGCAATTATGTATTCCCATGTGACCAAATCTCAGTCGCCAAAGGATTTAATTCTTGTAGGGACCCTCTCAATGTCCCCACAAGTTACCCCGAAGTATGGGCCAAATGCAAAGGGCAAAAAGTGCACCTAAACTTGCGCAATTAAGAAATATAAACGGCTTTGCAATAAAAAACTCAGGTTAATAACGTTCTTAAAATGACAAAAGTAAAGTCTTTATTCAATTCATCAAATGTAGAATATAATACGAGGGTAAAAAATGTAATTATTGTCCGACGTGTGTTCATGGCATTTCTGACATGGCTTTAATTCATATCTTGAGATAGAATAAAAGACAGATACGATATAATGTACTTTTCTTATCAAAGCTTGAGGCATAATCAGGCTGCAGACAGAGTGCAGAGCGGCGTACAGGAACTAATGTCTCTAATGTCGGGGGGAGGATTGACAGTGGCACACACAGCCAGATAAAGCTGAAACAAAGGACCAGTGTTGCCGCAAGTTTAAATTTATTACTCCAGATCTCGCCTTTCAAAGAACGGGGACGATTACGTTTCAGATGACACATAAAGCATTTTATCTGCTTGGAGAGATATGCTTTTCAGAAGGTGAGGCGGGTATTGGATGTCGATGGTTCAACAGGTAAAAACGTGCTTGTTCTTAATAGTCTAATAACTGCAGTGTGTTAATCAGTGTTTAATGGGGGTGATTTTTCAACAGTGAGTGATTATGGATGATTGCATTGGACTTTTTAATGGAGCGGTCTACAGCCAATCATCTGTCAGTAAGAGCATGTCGTGGTTAGGGGCAAAAATCAGATTGTGGAGGAAAAAAATTACTATTTTGTGGGTAAATCGCAATGGCAAATTGAATAAAATACTGCATGGTTAATGGTTTATGTTCAGAAAGTTGTCACTGAAAGACATTTTTTAAAATCAAATCGCAAATTGTAGGTTTTTTTTGTGTTTGTGTGTGTGTGTTTTTCTCATATATCCCCATCCTAACTATACCTGCTGTATTTTATATTGGTTTGGTTTTCTAATGCAGTTATGTAAAGCACCTCGGTTCAGTTGATGCTGTTGTAAAGCTTAAAACAAATCATTTTTAACTTATAAAATTATAGTTTTATTTATTGAATGAGGTGTAACATTATGAATGCTAAACCTGATGTTGTGCTTAATGACAGCAGCTTTCACAGTGATTGACAATCTACATTGGCCTGTGATCTGTAAAGGTTTTAAAGTTTTAAATATGTTGAAAAAAAAAAGTTTTATATAAAATTCTGTCCATAACTTTTTTCTTTTTTTTTTTGCCAAGTTGTTTTTTTAAATCATGATGTGGGTGTTTTTTCACCACTTACTTCACCAGGGAATTTTGCTGTTCATAAAAGTAGCTCTTTTAATTAATGCTAATGCTAATTTTGAAGCATAGGAAACAATAGTAGTGAACATATAAAGCTAGTCTAATTTTAGATTTGACATTTTAGTAAGTTATTATTAGCTCGGAGACACAATCTACCTTTGTAAAAAAAACAATCAAAAAACACATAATAGACACCACTTTAGACAATAGACAACACTTTATACACTATAAGGTTATAATCTAAAAAGTTCCAAAATCTTGCAACACTCCGTCTCTTTTATATGATTCATAATATAATAGATAACAGTTTGTCTAAAACAAAAAATAGTGCTGCAGCTAAGATTTTCCAATCTATACAATACAACTTAGAGTGCCAAAAAAGAAAATCAAAAGTTAGGAGACAATGAGGAGGAGCAGTCCAAATATAAATCATTTGGCTGTATCTGAATGGAGGAGTGTGGAGGAGAGAGAGGAGAGGAAGAAGAGGGAGGAGAGAGAAGACAGGAAGAAGAGGGAGGAGGGAGAAGAAAAGGGAGGAGATGGAGAAAAGGGAGGAGGAGAGGAGGAGGGAGCAGTGTGGAGGGTAGAGAGGAGAGGGAGGAGAGGGAGGAGAGATAGTCCAGTTGGTGCTTCATCCATCATCTGTTGGGGTTGGATGCCAGATTGATACTGGGAACATTCTCTGATTAATATTCAGAACAGGGCGGAGGCTGCACAGTCACGTTGGATGAATTAGGCATCTTTTTCTGAGATTGCAGATTTCCCACTTAGCGGCCAAGCACTTCTACTTCAACTTTTAAATAGAGAATGTTAAGTGAATAGTCACGTATAATTGGTCCTTTTTCTGTTTTAGGTTTGCATGTTCTTCCTGTGGATGGCTTCAGGATTTGGATTATCAACCTAAAAATGCCTAGAGTAATCATCTGATTGATCATGAACTAGCTAGAGGTGGAAATCTCTAAGAGCGGCACTGTGTTTGCAGTTATTTTTGTCTACAAACTACACTATACATCATCACCTACCTAAAATAATCACTTAAGTCCCAAAAAAAAAAAATAGAGGAGAGGGAGGAGAGGGAGGAGAGATAGTCCAGTTGGTGCTTCATCCATCATCTGTTGGGGTTGGATGCCAGATTGATACTGGGAACATTCTCTGATTAATATTCAGAACAGGGCGGAGGCTGCACAGTCACGTTGGATGAATTAGGCATCTTTTTCTGAGATCTGCAGATTTCCACTTAGCGGCCAAGCACTTCTACTTCAACTTTTAAATAGAGAATGTTAAGTGAATAGTCACGTATAATTGGTCCTTTTTCTGTTTTAGGTTTGCATGTTCTTCCTGTGGATGGCTTCAGGATTTGGATTATCAACCTAAAAATGCCTAGAGTAATCATCTGATTGATCATGAACTAGCTAGAGGTGGAAATCTCTAAGAGCGGCACTGTGTTTGCAGTTATTTTTGTCTACAAACTACACTATACATGTGACGGGACTTGAGGTTCGGACAAGAGGACTCAAACTTGTGGGACAAAGACTCATTAACACATTTTAAACGTTTCCTGAAAAACCTGAAAAAATGACTTCTGCGATTATTTTAGGAAGGTGTCGACATGTGACGTGACTTGAGACAGGTGGACTCAAACTTGTGGGACAAATACTCATGAACACATATTAAATGATTGTTTTTAGTCAGTGCTAGTTTAATCTCAGCTATATGAATTCAGTGTCAGGAATACAGAATGACCACTTCTTCCCTACAGAGATGTGAGTCCAGTCACCACTGAATCTTCCTCAGTTCAGATAAGCATGATTGACAGGTGGAAGCAAATATGGCTGCTTATGAGTAAAAAAGAAAGGGAAAATAAGATTGAAAAATACTGATGATTTCTGCAGAATCATGATTGACAGGTGGATTAGCCAATTGGAAAAAGCATGGGCTGTTAATATCAAAACGAATATGGCTGCTTATGAGTAAAAAGAGAAAGGGAAAATAAGATTGAAAAATATTGATGATTTCTGCAAAATAAATGCACAAAACCTAAAACTAAACCTGGTTAATCAGAGATGAAGGAAGTTTGGTTTTATTCAAAATGATAGTTGGTCAATAAGCTTCATTAAATCATATGTGTCACTGAAATAAACACATCAGATTGCCCAGCCATGTTTGGTTCTGGCTCAAGGTGTGACCAGACAGAAAACCTTCTGGACTTCCTGGACTTCACTCATAGGACTTGCCAATGAGGGGAGTGTGTGGAAAAACAGAAATCTCTGCTTAAATGGGCTGAGCTTGTTACTTGGTTTTAGATTTGACTAAACTGGAACTCAGATCTGACTCTAGTACTAAATAACTAGTCTGGTGCTCGGTGGATAAAGAAAAGGAAATGCTTGTGACCAGACAGAAAACCTTCTGGACTTCCTGGACTTCATAGGACTTGCCAATGAGGGGAGTGTGTGGAAAAAGAGAAATCTCTGCTTACTTGGTTTTAGATTTGACTAAACTGGAACTCAGATCTGACTCTAGTACTAAATAATTAGTCTGGTGCTCGGTGCATAAAGAAAAGGTAAAAGTGTTGGAGCTACCTACTCAATCCTAATGCTGGTATTGCTCTGCCCTTTGGAGTAGTTGTGTAGTTTTGAAGTTTGCTGCTGAACATACACAGTGAGGTTAATGAACTCTGGAGTGTGCTACTTGCATTTGCACAGGAGCCTTCCAACAGTGCGCTGTCAGCAGAGGAGCGGTTCGATTGACCGTCGGGGTCAGCATTTCTGTCACATGTACGTCACCGCTGACCGCCGCGGGTGACCACCACTCAGCACAAATGTCACACAGACCCTGGAAATGGCACGCTTTCCTATTCAATACACTCACAAACTCACCCACGCACAATGCCTTACACACAGGCTTTTATTCTATTAAACAAGTCCAACACTATTTAACTAACATGCTGCAGAATTTGTGGCCACTACAGGAGTCTGTCAGTCTCCACATCACTGCAAAATAACAGTTACATCTCAGTTTTGTGTAATGCTTGGCCAGTGAGCGTCACCTTCCAGCCATCAAACCCTTACCTAAACATAATCCATTTTCTTTGACCAAGAATCATGTATTTGCATTCCTTGATTAAACAAGTCATTCACAAGCAATAAAAGTAAAATGACATTTGTTTATGCAGTAAAATCAATATAGAAAAGGCCACCAGTGTCTGTGAATGCAACACATGTCAAATGAAAAGAAAATAATTACTAGTTCTTAGTAAAACGAGTTTTTAAAAACCTTGGCGTAGCATTTGGTGCTTATAGACTCTCAGACACCTACACTATCATATTTGTAGCATTCCTTGATTAAACAAGTCATTCACAAGCAATAAAAGTAAAATGACATTTGTTTATGCAGTAAAATCAATATAGAAAAGGCCACTCGTATCTGTGAATGCAACACATGTCAAATGAAAAGAAAATAATTACCTAGTTCTTAGTAAAACTAGTTTTTAAAAACCTTGGCATAGCATTTACTGCTTATAGACTCTTAGACACCTACACTATCATATTTGTACAGACTAGGTGGCGAAAGTGTGTTGTCAAAGGACATAACAACAGTATAATGTCTAAGTTATGGCCAACATGCAGCAGAGATGGATAATACCTTTGATCGTTTGCAATGCTTTCTGAATAATAAAAATGCATTTGTATTTCTTAATATGAGCAGACATTCTTGTTGTTCCTAGCTGCCAAACTCCACTCACAACACCATGTTTGGTTGAAAGGTCAGTAGATGTTAGACCTGCACTTTTTAAAGTGGGACTAAGCACCTAAACTTCACCCACAGCCACATTTCAAATAGAGGCGCTTATTTGGGCAGAACCTGGAGGACTAAAAACTGAGTGAGGGGCCATCTATGTGAGGAACAATGTGATTAATCTAAAAAGAATCCACACTTCAAACTCTGCCAATCCGCAGCCGGGCGTTTGTAATCAGACACACTTGGCTTTAATCAGAGTAGTCATGTGTGACGTCACATAATACTTGAAATGGCAGCAGCAATGGAGTCAGCACATGCACAGTTAAAATTGTCAAAAAGGAAACAGACAATGTTAGACAATGCTAATACATATGTACAGTTTAGCAGCAAAAAAGTAGCTTTAATGTTTAGTTCCACTTAAAATAGTCATTTCACATGGATACAGTAGTCTGGGACTGGGGTCTGTATGTTGCCAGATAGTGTGAATATTTAAAATGAGAACTGCACTGTTGTTCCGTGGAGAGTTGAGTCCTGGATTTAATGTTGTATCCGCTGCCTGATGGAAAACCTTGAGTGCCGGCCTTGGAGTCTGCAGCAGATTTGTTTGCCTTTCCTCGTCATGATTTGGCGAGTTTGTAACGCCTGTGTCATCTGGAACAGAAACAGGCCTTATTGTGTGTGACAGCGCAGGTCAAGTCATTCTAGGCATTTATTTCAATACGTGCATTTTAGACACCTTTGTAAAACAATGTAGAAATAACAGAAGAAGAAACCCATTACACAAAGAGAGAAATTACAACTTTCAGATATGTTGTTAATTAGATGTACTTGAAGAGTGCAGGTCTGGAAAAGATCGCTTTCATTTAGTTTGACTGAATAGTGTATTATCACCAAGGATCTGCTTGTGAGTCTATGTGCAGTGCTCTTTAAATGTCATTCCAGATCATTCCGGTAATATAGTAGTTTGCTTGGGTTCATTTGTTTCCACATAAAGTAGTTCTAAAGATGTCTAGTTTCAATCACTCTTTAAAGAAATTGTCTTCCTCTTACCCCGGGCAGCTGTTTGAGAAGGAACTATCTTCACTGCAACTGCTCCAGGGGGACCCCATGGCGTTACCAGAACCACTGACAGACACACTCCCTACACACACTCGTTTTTTCCCCAAAAGACATTTTTACCCAAAACTTACTCTGCATTCACTGCATCTGTAAGTACTTTTGCTTTCAGTTTGATAACAAGTCAAAGACACCACACACGAACATAAAAATGCAAACACCAGAATCAGTTCAGCTTCCACCAGCCCAGAGATATTCCTAACTTTCCAAATGCATTCCTCGCATCCTAATTATTCACTGCAATTTCACAACTTTCAGAGGCGAGAGCAGAGTCGTGGTAAAGCTACCAATAATCTGCATGCTAACCGCGCACTTTCTAGTCCTCAGACATTCAAATGCTTCCTAATTCGATGCAGGGAGAGCGCACAGCTCTACATTTGTCTTAAGAGCTGCTTTTACTATATAAATAGATGAGATAGAAAAGAGTCTATTTTTTTTTTTTTCCCTTTTGGGCCAATACTGTTTATCTAACATTGATGCAAGACTTTGACAAACTTTACTGATCCAGAAAGGAAATTATGTGGACACAGTAGCCGACACATCACAACAGTATAAATAGTAATAATACATTTTAAATAAGTAGAAAATATAGCAAGAGACTGGTAGCTAATAAGTCATGATGATATAAATTTTTACTTGTATATGTATGTACAAGTAAAAATAAAATATAGTGATACAAGTAATACATAGTATTGCGATGAGAAATAAAAACTCATAATAAAATATATAGACTGAGCAAAAAGATGTTTTTCGAGCCTGACAAGTGAAGAAACGCACTTTACCGACTAGAGTTAGTCCAGAATTCTGTGGCACGACTTTTAACAGGAACCAAAAGAAGAAGAAGCACATCACCCCAATCCTTGCGTCTTCACACTGGCTTCCTGTTCATTTTAGAATTGATTTTAAGATTTTATTGTTTGTTTTTAAAGCTTTGAATGGACTGGCCCCACGACATCTCAGAGACCTCATCCAAAT
>KN494519.1:99781-117595 GCA_000787155.1 Scartelaos histophorus | reverse complement strand
CCGCTCTCTTTTAATTATTTCATTATGAATGGAGCAAGTATTCCGCTGTGTGTAAACAAATGATAGCATGTGCAAACATGCGGATGTCATGTTATTTCTGTCATATTTGGCTTGGACATAAAAATGTTGAGCAGTGGTTTGTTACCCCTCTTAAGGAGCTGTAGTTCTAAAAGCAGTGCTACACTGACCCCAGACATAATAAATGTGAAACTGTGAAGATTAACAGGATTCAGCTTATTTTATTTTTTAGAAATTAAGTCAAAATCTCATCTTGACTCATCTTGTGTGTCATCTTGTGCAAATGAAATCTCCACCCACCCTATTAAAGAGGATTATGAAAATGACCTTATGTCAATAGGGTTCATGTGCATGTTCAGAATTGTTCCGCACAACTGATAGAATCAAGACTTTTAAAAGTCAAAACGGTTTTACCTGGTTTATGGCAGAAGTGCAAGATATATAAAGCATTGCAATTGTTGCTATTTCTGCACTTTTGTGGTTAATTTTATGGTATATTGTGGTTAATTTTATGGTATATTCAAGTTTTATGAAATACCCCCTAGTCCAATAAGTCCTAGAATGGCCCACAGCATGACATTACAACACACACACACACACACACACAAGCAGGTGTCACCACCAGGCAAGTTACAGGTCAGAACTGTGGAGAGGAAACTTCAGTCACAAACAGAATGCATGTTTTTCTAGGTATTTATAAGAAAGAAAACAATATTAAATAAAATACATTATTAATAAATCCTAGATAAACAAGTTTAAACTCATATTACTGTGGAATATCCCAGGCAAAGCAATAACAGCTCCTTGGAGACAATGAGGTCCACCACAAAGGCTGCATAGTGCAGCTTTAAATTTTAGACATTTTGAGACATTTTGCTTAAAATTAAAACAATTATTGGATTGTTGGGAACTCCAAACATATTTTCCTACTTACAAAACTAACAAAACATGAACGCCATCCAGAAAGCTGTCAGTTCATCCACTGCGCTCCACGTTTACGCACCTGCTACAATCATCACGCTACTGGCTTCCACAGACAACAATGATGCGATTACACCATTTTAATTAACTCTAACATTTGATAAACTCCCACACCGTATTCAATTAGGGGGACACCACATGACAGAAAGCCACATGAAAGCCACTGTTTCTTTTAAACCAATTCAGCAGCTCGCCACATATAATTCTGGCTTAAACCGGTCCGTGCACGCCTCTCGAATCTTATTCATTATAAAAATAACAAAAATGCACCGCGTTGTGGTTGTAAGATCATATTCAAGATCAAATCGACAAAATAAAGAGGTACGTAGGATTATTTGAAGTTTAACGCAAGAGAAACCAGGCAATTTCCCCAAAAGGCGCGCGTTCAAGTGGGGATAGCGCACCACGACCATAGACTGATTAGCTTGGAATAGTAAAGTTGTATTTGGGGGAGGTAACAATGCGATTTAACGCGTATGGAAACAAAGCAAAGCAACGCCATTTCAGTGCCAATAGCATAAAGGCAGTGTGTACGCATGGGTGGCCGCGTTAAGGCTAGCAATAGTTAGCATTAGCCAAGACAAGGATAGAAACTGTCAACTCCGCTGCGCTCTCCACTGACAGCCGCAGAGAGCATCACATACCGAGCCAAAAACAGAGAAACACCAACCTGCTTTACGTTTCCATTAAATAATACCACCAATAAATGCCCATCTTCAGTTGCGACTAACAAGAATAGGCAGCAGGTCCTATGTTTTCACGGCACTTTTTGTCCAAATAAAGCGACCCAACAAAAAGCATGCGAGAACGCGTCAGGCAGGTCCCGTCGCATCGGTCTACTGCGCATGTGCACAGGCTAACACGCCGTAGGGAAATGTAGTCCGTAAACAAGACGCCAAAAACTATCAAGGAACTATAACTACCTAAGTGAGTAAAAACAGGCTGCTTTTCTTATTTATTTATTTAAATAAGTTAGAGCTTCGATATTGTTTGTATTTATATGTGAATATGTTTTTATGCATTTAGTTTGCTTTCATGTGAATTGTAAACTTTTATAAGATGATAATGTAATAAAATGTAGTGAAATAAATCCCGCACACCTTTTTCTATGTTATTGGGTCGCACCCTTTTGAGGAATTGATGTGCGAAGTTCTCATCCTTGTATAAGATGATAATAAAATGATATAAGATCAAACTAAAAAAGGTATTATCGGGCAAAAAAGGGGCCATGTGTAAAGGTGCAAAGGTGCTCTCTGTTACTTGAGTGAGTGTCTGCCATCCTCATATTTTCATGGAATTGCTTTGTCTGGAATGTTACAGTGTGGCATTAAGCATATTTACTTTGCAAATACTTTCTAGCTGTACGTGGGCTCGGCTTTGCACAGCTTTAACCTGGGCTGTTGAGTTCCCCTGTATCCACTGAAATTCAGATTCACACATTTCAACATACAGGGACGCAAACTCAAGAGTTAAGCTACTTTATTTAAAAAATAAAAAATAAAAAAGTACTTACAGGTGACATGGAAAAGACTTTAAATCTGTAACATTACTGTCTCATGGACACCACCAGCATTTGGTTTTAAATGTATTCAAGACCGAAGAATGGTAATTTTTAACTGATAAACACTCTCACTCTCACTCAAATACCTTAGCACCATTGACCCTTGACAAGGCCAGAAAGTATGTATGTATTTTATAGTCTGTATACAGAGCCGTTATTTTGCATTAATAACATGCAATTGTTATTTCATATTTATTTTTTTATTATGCTGAATAATTTTGTATATGTTTTTGAACTATTGTTAGGCCTATATACACCCTATATTTTTAAAACTAAATTAAAGACTTGCACCAGGATGTTCATTCATGCCCCGTCCGGATGCCCTCCCACGCGTATCAGTTTAGCGCCGCTCTGGATCCATCCTTCAACATTGGCCTCACCCTAGTTTGTTCAGTCTCACCCAGTATATCGCGAGAATTGGTTGTATGGATGGATTTTAGAATTATGAAAATTTAAAAACAAAATATTATATTTTTGAATTGAGTCCAAAGTCAAACGTAAAAGAAACTGAAGTTGCTGAATAGAATTGCATGAGCTGCAGTCTCCCTCTAGTGGCCAGTCTACGTTACGACAGTGAGCGTGTATCATTTCAGTCTGTGGTCTGCTTCAGTCTGTGGTCTGCTTCAGTCTGTGGTCTGCTTCTGTCTGTGGTCTGAGAGCGTGTGTTGAACCAATAATCAACACTAAAACAATAGACACTAATACCACAAATTACAAAAATAAACAAAAAACAAAACAAAACAAAACAAAAACAGAAATTAAAGTAACTGTGTGTAGTGTGCACTCTTAAGAGTTTTTAGAATGTTATTACAATCACAACTAAGCCTGAGTTGTGATAGCCTTAACCTGGAGTTATGCAGGACACAAACTCTCTGCAAACATACTCTCTATAAACAGTGAATAAGCTTCCTGAGAATCCCTCTCATCCACCTCATTCGTTGTTTGTAAAGCTGCCCTCTAGGAGGCGCTATCGGACAATAAAGAGCCACACTTCAAGACTGACAAACAGCTTGTATTCATATGCAATCAAATCATTGAACTCTGTATAACAGGCACTTAGGGTAGTTGCAATATATTTTACTGTATCTTCTCATCTATTCATCTGTCACAGTAATTTATTATCGGTCCCATCAATTTACTGTGTCTTATATGTGATTAACTGAGAACCACTTGGAGCAGCTTTTATTTTCTGTTGTGCAGTTTATGCAATGACAATAAAGGCTTATAACAGCATAAACAGGAGCAGCAGAGGGACACTGATTAATGACGGAGGTACCGGGGTTTAGGTAGTTCTGAGGATTCAGAACTGAGAGAGAGAGAGAGAGAGTCCTTTTAGGTTTGAACCAACTGGATTTCAGCATTGTAACTGGCAACCCACATGAGAGACTCATGTGAGGCTCATCCAGCTTTCTGATTGGACAGTCGTTGTGAGAACAAAATCACCAAATGATAATATGAACAGTTTGGCCATCAGGTCCAGTGTTTTTTGTAATTAAGTAGAAATCAGTACTACAAGAGAAATAAAAAATAAACTACCCTTGATTTGAATATGTTTATAAACAGTAAAAAAAAAAAAAGCTGTAAAGACAAGGAACTGTGTAATGTGGAAATAAATTCAGGTTGCTAGTAATGCCTTTTTTTGGAAAAGGATTTAAATAATATTCCACAGATCATCCTGGACTTAGCCTGAGAAGCAGTCAAACGGCTGACTGAAGAATCACAATGATGGTGATGTCAAAGTCTTTGAATAAGAGCGCTCCAGTTATTTGAAAGGCGACTAAAATTGTCTTCCTGAAGGCTTGAATGAATGGAAGGAATATTTTTAGAGCAAATAAGGTTTTGTCTTGTGCTCTGCAGGTATTTTGCTTCATTGTGTTCAACGTTAAGGCAAAATTTATACACGAGACATATGAATTCAGGCCAAATGTTGGTGTTGTTTCATTTAGATTAGGTTTAACTGTAAAGGGCCAAATTACGCTATTTTCTGATTGATGTTTTAATGCTGTTTTCACATCAAAAACTTATCAGGAGTTGTGTTTTGTTTCATTCACACATATTTAATACACAAACCTGCATAATAGTAATGGTCTCTATGCTGTTCCTCCTGGTGTCATGTGGTAATACAGGAAGTGCTCCACTGTGTTTTTAACCTCTGGAAATTGGAACATTTCTGCCTCGGATTTGCCAATTTTCTACTGAACATTTAAAGGTCACTGTCAACATGAAAACTACCACTTCCTGACATCACAAGGAGGAACAGAGCATCATGAGCTTTGGAGATGCAGACAGACTAATAATAAACCTTTACTTAAATATATGTGATATAGTTTTTGATGAAGCAACAACATTCTAACATGGCAAAAAGCAAAGCCAAGTCTGCGTAATATTTACAAATTTCCCCTGGCACTGTCATTTTTTGGATTCTTCTCAAATAGGTTCAAGTGTAGAGTAGTTCTTTAGGTTATGTAATGGCCAATATTTCCCCGTCTGCCAGTGCGGTTGGTAAGGGAAGACCGATGGACGTGAAAAAAGAATCAGAGCAGCAAATTGGGAGGAGAGATTGATGTGTTGTGGCCACTTCGTGTTGCTGCAGAAGCAATTAGATAATAGGTCTGGATCAGCAGCACACAGCCATGCTCGACACTATTAGAAATGAGATAGGCCACTTTATAAACCCATGCTGGCACCCTCCTGATTTGTCATATTATACCCTACTGTGTGCAGCGTGACGGACTCCATTCCATATTTTATTCATTTTGTGCGGTTGAACTGGAGGAGAGGCACGTACTAATAAGAAGCTTTTTTTGTCGTGAATGTGAATTATTGATTTTTAAAAAGAAATGTGATGATTTGTTTGAGGGATTGGGGCAGTTTGGTAACTTATAGGTCTAACTTGCTCCGTGGATATGTTATTTCTGTGCATAGATCTGACTATTTGCAGGTGGCGGACCCTCCATTGCAAAAGTTACACTGTGTACTTTTAATACTAGCGCATTTACAGAAATATTAATGAAGTGCATGGTCCCAATAAACCAGTAAATACACACATTTGTTAATTAATGTTACTATAATGCAAATAAGTGATAGTACAGATGTATAAGTAGTTTTATTGTGATTTGTAACTGTGGCAAAAGTAGAAAAGCTTGTAGTTTGCATTCTTACATGACATTTTGTGCATAGAAGACTCCTGTGGTAATATTTGCATTGCTCACTGTAAAGGTTAAACTGACCAGACTGCAGTTTAGTGAAAGCAAAGCAAAGAGAGACATCTGCAGATAGAACCCAAAATTCAGTGCATCCTTCACTCTACACTTACCCCACAGAACACCAGATTGGCCATTTAGCAGATGGGATTTATGGCAAGCAGCAGTGCAGATCACAGTGAACAGTGTCTGCACTTTTAGGCCACACCATATTGATTTTGTAATATACCGTCAGTGGTGCTGCTATTTACTAAGAGCTATTTGCCATTATGCTGAGACAGAATCTGGAGTGGAAGGCAAACAATCTGGGCTCTTCGGATTGTACTGAATCAATTTGTTTTTATATTTTGTTATTCTTTCTGTCTATAAAGTGCATGCCGTATCTATGTATCCATAATAAGTTTAAACAAATTGAATTCATACACTTTCCACGCTTGAGGGCAGCAGTCCCATATCCAGCCTCATAGATCTCCCTTGGCATTTCCTCTATTGGTTTTAAACATTCATTTTATCACATTTAAGTCATTCTTTAGAGGACAAATTGTAGGTTGTAATGATGTAAGACAGAATCCAGAAAATCCGGTGTGCTGTGCGTGTGTGTGCGTGTGTGTGTGTGTGTGCGTTTTAATGGACCCAAAGGATGAAGGAGAGGTGGGACAGGTCAGATTCAAGGCACTTACACTGATTAAAGCTCCCTCTGCTGCAGGTCTCCCCCTCTGTTAATCTGCGCTCCTCTTTCCCCTTGTTCTCCTGCAGCGTCTCTGCAAATGCAATGGATAAGTTAACTGCAGGGCTGCATACTCTGTCTCCAAATTACTACATCAGCCAGAGCGGCAGATGGATTTGAAGAAATGTCCTGCATCTCACAATGATTTTAATATAAGGAAATCTTACTAGTAAATAATGTTTGTCATTTTGTTCTTTTGCAATATTTTGAGCTTAGATTTCGCCCTATATTAGGTTTATTTCACTAATAAATCGAGGGGGGCTGGATATACATAAAATTATATAATAGGACAAAATATCAATATAGTTATAATCTAGTTACAAAAATTATAATTTGTCAGATTTGTCAGATTCTAAAGCCTTATCAGTATTTCGTGGTTACACTAATGTTTATTTAATGGAACAGCTGCTACGCCTCCCAAGCCCAGCAGACCCTCCTCTCTTCTGGCATCTGCAAATCATATTTTTTTCATTAAAATGTTGTTAACACTGCACAGTGTCGATATACTGTACAGTTTAGACCAGACCTGGGCATTGTCCAGCTCCCGGGTCACCTATGGCCCTTTGACTGATTCTCACTGACCAGTTTAAGCTCATTTGGAATTACAAAATAAACACATTTGATAATGTTGCCTCATGCATGGACTAAAGCCGCATTGCTTTTATTTTAGAGGTGGCTTTAATGACTGTTTTGTAAGGCAATCTCCTTTTCCATTACTTTGTCATAACATGCACTTTTACCAGTCCGACCAGTTTCAAAACAACACTATTTACTTCTTTTTATAAGGAAATGCTATTGATATTATGGAGAATTGACTTGAGCATTTTGGCCCAGCCCTCCACAATATTTTCCGTTTCTCATGTCGCCCCTTGGAAAAAATAATTGCCCACCCTTCGTTTAGACTGAACACAATATGATGCTGCATGAAGAGTTATGGAAATCACATAGTTTCATTAATACATACATTTGCTCATTTTCTTCAGTTCAAAGATTACTAGCTGGACATCTACACCAATTTAAGTGTCTCATTATGGCAGTTTTTATATAGTTGTGATATAGGATAAGAGCAGCCAATCTTGTTTATTGATTGTCATAACAGACTCCATTGGCTTGTAGCTCCAAAAATGTTTGCAGTTGGAATGAGTATCCAGCTCCTCCACATACATATACAAATATAACATCTCGGAGCATATCTTGTATTAGCAGAGCAGCTGTTGTCTGCAGTGGCAATAAAAGCTTAGCAGTTGTCAGTTTCCAGACTGGAGTGGCAGAGACATGGTTATATGCATGTGGTTCAAGGACAACCGGACCCATTTCAGTTATTTTTGTTGCTGGTGATACCGACATGGGAATAGATTTCACTATGTTTGTGTTTAGTTTAGTTATTAAAACAGAGATGTGCCCTACCTGTGCACAAGGGGACAGTGGCTCAAACAGATGGTGTAACAATCAGTACTTGGTAGTTAGACCCTAGCTCTAACCAGTGGATTCTTGGATTCTGCTGTTGTGTCCCTGAGCAAGACACTTCCCCAGCTTACCTGTGTGTATGTGGTGTTAACGTGATTGATGACGTTAAAGAGACTGATGGGACAGAATGACCTCGACAGTCTTACCACAAAGTGTAAGGAGAGAATGAATAATTGCTGCCCATTATGTCTCTGGTGTGCAGGGCAGGGGCCAAGTCTCTGCATCTCTGTCTGGACTCTGCCTTGTCCTGAGGCCCCATGTGAGGCTTTGTTTTTTCATTTTTGCTTCCACTGGCACTGTCACTGCCAGTGCCAGGTGTTCTTGGGTATCCCCTGTTTTGGTTCTTCTTCTTCAAGAGTCCAAAGCTGCAGCTGCAGCTATGTGTATATATGTGTATATGTATACATGTATATATGTGTATGTGTATATGTATATATGTATACATGTATACATATACATATAGATATATAGATACATATAGATATAGATATAGATAGATAGACATGATATCTGTCTTTAATTAGTCACATCTTACATTTTAATGTAATAATCAATATTCTCCTATAGTTCACACAGACTCTTCTATTGGACGTCCTCACGTACAGTGTTGACAGCTCTGCAATGGAGTTCTCGCGAGAGAATGCTCCGTAATGTTTACTAGCAGTATTTATTAGAAGCAGTCTCCTCCTCCTGTCACTCCTTTGGGCTCCGGCTTTGTGAATATTTAGTCGGCGCGCTGCTGGGAGGAGGCATCACCGACATTTCATCTGGAAGAGCTGAAGGAGACACATCTCCATCGGAAGCGTGCGATCCACGGCCCGTGGCTCGTGGTTTCGTGGTCAAGAGCCAGGCCAGAAAATACGAGCAAGTGCGAGCAAGTAGGCTCTGGTGGGCTTCGTGAGCAGCAGCCAGGTATGCCATGCATTCATTTTTCTATATTTCACTTGACTTGGTCGCTGTTCTAACAGCACATTTGACATTGCGAGTGCGTCTGCGTCTCCCGCAGATGTCTGCTGCGTGCTCATCTCCCGGGCATGACTCTGATGGACTGCTTGTCCTTAAATCTGTGCGACATCAGCGGTAGCCATGGTTACTGCGCTTTTTTCCCGGTCACCCAATTAATCTATTAGTGTGACTTATGTTCATTTCAGTGCATGTCACGTCTGAATATTGTGAGCGCGATCATGTCATTGTAATAAGAGGACACCTCAGTCACATCCCCTGGGCAGGCACGTGCATTACAAACTACATCACATCCTGTGCATATTACAGCCTTGTTTAGGTTTCACATGAACTAGGCCGGTTTTACTAGGCTCAGAGGCGTATACAAAATGGCATATTGTTGCCTTTTTACCTTTTTACTTAGTCTACTTTGTTTTTTGTTTCTTTCAGTTGAAGTAAGACAACATATGCACATTATTTGGTTTAATTATAGGATGCTATGGGATGCTCAGTTCTTACACATATTACAACACTTGTGGGCCTATCTCACTCTGACTTCTGTTACTTGGTCCCATATATTCATATTGCATGGTGTCCTGCTGATTGCAACTGAATTTTGGATCCATCTTATAGAATTGCATGTTTTCTGGATCTGCGTGACAGCCACTGCACAGTGCTCTCTGCATTCAGGGCTGCAGTGTCCTGGCTTCACTGTGTAGGCTGCTAACTGTAAATGCATGAGGACAAAGTGGCTGTTTGGATTTGAGTGTGTGTTTGAAAGGCTGAGCGCACTGAATCTCTGCTCCACCCTCCATGGCAAGCAATGGATTTATTGCTTCAGCGAGCCATAAACTAAATGCAATTTTGGCAGGTAGTAGTGGACCTTTTCACTTTTTCAGCAGAATTTGTGCCAAGGCCTAATGCAGCATAGCAATATTAATTATTGGTTATAAATGGTATCCAGAGAGGTTCTGCCAGACTGACTTTTAATTTTCAAAAGACACAAATATGAAGACTCCTACCTTTAGATTGGACAATATAGCCAAGTATTGAACTGTCCTCAGGTTTTTGTCAGAATTAAATATGCTCTTATCACATAGTGTCATATTCTGTTCTGGTTTTTGAATGGTTTAAAATTAAATTTTCATTCTACTTTTCCACTTGTCCCTTGTCGCTGTGGCCCATGTGTTTGCTCTGGCATGTTTTGAGTTGTGTTAGAGATGCAAGAGGGATACCAGTCTGTAGATGATATCTTAGCCCGGTATTCGTATATGCAATAGTCAGTTTGTTATTGCAATCTGTCCTGGTGGATGTCTAAATGATTAAATCGCTTTGAGTTATTTGTCCATTTGTCAGCTAATTGAATGTGCAGCACAGGTGCCTTTTGATGCTCACAGTAGTAGCTTTTTACAAGACATCACCACAGAGGAGCCTGAGTCAGTGCCGCTGATTCTGAGGAGACATTAAAGTCCACACACAGACCTAATGGAGCCACTACAGAACACAGCATGGACATATGTCTTTGCCCTCAGTACTGTAAATCTTTTTTTATTACATCTCCCATTAACCTATGCGTCAGGCATTCTGTCATTATACGGTGCAGCAGTGCCTATATTGTTGATGCACCATGTGACAGTGTTTAAACTCCACTTTAAACATTGGCTTACATAAGCCTTATGTGCATAATACACTGTAGTCAAGACAGATATGACTGTACATTTGCTTGTACTCATCTCGTCCATCTTTCGGTCATGGAGTGGATCAATACAAGCTCAGGTGCTGCACATATGCACATATGTGTGAGCAGCCCCCATCTGCTATACTATACCATTATATTACCATACTATATTATATTTGATCATAAAAACTCATAATTTTTGACAATGAGGATAAAAATGTTGGACCTGTATGTGTACAGTAAAAGGGTCTATCCTGGAGAGCACAGCCCCTCCCCCGCAGAAACCAATCCTGCTGTGAACTTCATACACAAATTCTTCAGTCTAATTTGAGAAGTGACACACTTTCTCCCCACCCCCTGAGTGTCAGTGGACGGACTTCCTCACACGCCTCCTTTTCCATGCTCTCCTTCCCCTCTGACATGTGTTCTCTGCGTACCCCGTATACACTGCACTGATGCAGTTCTGATGGGGGCTCTACTGGGATGCACCTGCTGCTTCTTTACTCACTGGCCCACAATTTTCCACAAGCCTCAAATACACGGGCAGATACGGGAGGAGTGGGTGAGTGGAGACGATTACAGTAAAATAGATGGCAGATGTCCATCATAATTACTGTTGATGGTTGGCCAGTGTAAAATGAATCATTCTGGGTATAACATTGTTTCAGTGCTGGCTGGAAGGCACATTATCTCCAGACAAGGCCAGAATAACAATTGGGTTGTAGGTGTGCAAAATGCAGAGTTTTATTTGAAGCTCTTTATCCCTCAGTGTGCTGCTGCATTGGAGCATGGCAACAGTACATGCAAATGGAAAGTCAAGCATGGGCTCTATCGTTGCAGAGTAAGATATTTTCTGACAGAGAAACTGGCACATGTTGTGTTTACAAATCCCTAATCTAAACTGTGACAATGTTGCCAACTGCACAAATCTGAAATAAAGACAGTTGTTTAACTCACGCTACATCTCAAAGGAGGTAGAAGTAAAAGTTGTAGCTGGATATAGTCATCGTGCTCCTGTCAGGTGGTTGTAAAGGGGCCCTGTTTATGTTTTGTAATGTATGGTTGTCATGGTGACAGGATTAGTTTGCGCGGGGTAAGGGATATGCCTCAGCTGTGTGAGTGTTTGTATAGATACTATTTCTGAACACGGTCCCTCTCAGTTTGAGATCTATTTTGGCGATGTCACCTTTCCCTTGTCCTCACTCTCTCCAACAAACAGGTTCTCCACCAAGCACTACCATTGTGAAAAAGACAGTATGCACATTGCACAGTTAATTGAAACAAATGCACTATTACAGTGCTCATTAAGGGAAATGGGGCTTACCCCATCTCAGCAAATAATATTGTGGTAACTCTTTATAATTCCTACACTTTTATAGTTTATTGAGAATGATTCAGGCTTAGCTTAATAACTATTTAATTAATACCCTAACCCAACTCCATGAATCATTCTTACATATATCATGCAAAATCAACTTTTAATAGCTTTCTACCATTTTATGTTTTTCCCTCATCAAAAACATGCTTGAAGAGATTTTAGATGTCATCTATGCATGTTTCAGTAATCTAGCGATCTCTCCCCATAAGAGCTCAAACCCTTATTACAGTTAGCAGTACAATCCTATCCAAGGCTCAGCCCACAAACCTACATCACCAGTGCTCCCACACCAAAATATATCATAAATATACAAAAGCATGATACAAAACAATGCATTACAACTTCACACACCTGATGGGGTGTGCAGTAGTTTCATCATCGAAATGCACGCTGTTTGAAATGTGATAGTGCTCTGAACGGGGAGTGACAGAGAGCAAAGGAGGAGGCAATCAGAGCATCAAAAAGGAAACTGAAACTTATTAAACACAGTAATACATTGTTTTTGGCAAATATAGCAGTTTCAAGCCAATAAAAAGTAACTTGGTGACCTAAATATGTTATGTGTTAGAAGTATAATAAGTGTACTTTTATCGTCAAACCTTTTTACGAAATGTTTTTATTTTTATGTGTATATCTTTTCTTTGTATTTTCCATATTTTGTATTTTATGTTTTGGGTTTGTATTGATTTGTAAACTCTGTGTAAAATATAAAGTGCTATATAATAAAGATTATTATTATAATGTTGTGCTCCAAGTTAAGATAACACTTTATCAATGCACCGTGACATTGCTAAACAGTGATACATACATCATATATTCATTGCATTTTATATATATTTACACTGAAAGAATATTTTTCTTTTTTACTTAATAGTTAATAAAACTGCACCTTTTTTGCCTTTGGCTTAAATGTGAAAGAAACAGCATTTTCCTACAGAGCTATTGTGTTTCTAATAGTGAAGGCTTGTTACAGTGAAAGGAGTGTAGCCCTGACATGATTATCTGTGTTGTGCAGCTACAGGAGTCTGCCTGGTCTGGGTCTGTCTTTAATATTTAATAGTGCCCTGCCTGGCTACCCACGGTTACCCGCTCACTACTGTGCCACAAGTTCACATCTAACATAGAACATGAGCATTAACATTACAACAATAATACAATAGTGCACACACGTATGAGATATGAGGACTTTTTTGCAATTATAATGGATTCCAATATGTGTTGTGAGATATCTTAGATGATACAGATGTTTGCCTATTAGCTCACAGATTGCTGGTTTGAGCCTTTGATTTCCTGGTACGATGTTTTTGGGTCAATACACTTCATAAGATATAAGGCTGCAAACGAAAGAAAAATCCAACCTGGACAACATAAAACAGCAAGATTAATCACAAATGACAGTCACATGTTTAACAGTCACAAGCTCCAAATGTCAATCTGTGCTGTTAAGTTAATATAATCAGTTCATGTGGTCTTAGTCAGCCAGATGTTTTTATGAGTTGCCTATTATAAAAATTACAAGGATTTATATGCACAATTGCAGAAAGAAGAAAGGATGGACCATGTTTAGCTGAGATTTTGGGAGAGTCTGGACAGTTTAAATGAGCTTTTTAACTGAAGATGACAATTCTGTTCAACCTGTTCTGTCTATAGTTAGCAATTAAATATTCAAATATTTCCCCCCATTATTATTCACCCATTGTGTCTCAGTTAAAGTGTTAAAATGGCACATTGCTGTTATTATTGATAAACAAATTAAAAAAACACTTCAGCTGTATTTGTGAATAAAAAATGTAAAGTGTCTCCCATTGAGTGTTAAACCCATGTGCTGTGCTTTTTAAATGTCAGCACAGCAGACACCCAGCAGACATTGATATTGATATTTAATATGTCAGAGTGCGAGTGATGACACCCTAGTCCTGTCTCATTTTCCATGTAATGAATCGGTTTGGGTGAGTGCGCTCTGTCTCCACATGAATCCTCTTTATTTTCTGGCTCTTTGCAGGTCTAAGGGAAGCAGTCCTCACTCGGTCCCTTCTTGCGAGTCCTGCCCACATTTGATCACCATGAAGACTTCCGCTTTGCTCCTCCTGTCCCCCCTCCTCCTCCTCCTGTTTGTACTTCTGCCCGGTGTCTCCGCTCAGAGTGACTCTGACCTGGAGGTGCAGACCAATAACGGGAAGGTGCGCGGGGTCCGGTTGCCAGTGCCGGACCGGAGCTACGTCGTGGCTTTCCTGGGTATCCCCTTTGCTGAGCCACCCCTGGGGAAGAGGCGGTTCCGTCCCTCGGAGCCCAAACGCCCGTGGACAGGGGTGTATGAAGCGGTGGCCTACCCCAACGCGTGCTACCAGTCTGTGGACACGACGTTCCCTGGATTTCAGGGGAGTGAGATGTGGAATCCGAATAGAGAGATGAGTGAGGACTGTCTGTACCTGAACGTGTGGGTGCCCCCCACATCACGGCCTCAGAATTTGACTGTAATGGTGTGGATCTATGGAGGAGGTAAATGACTCCACTGTTTAAGGATGCACTGTGTAACTTTTCCTGGGGGGTTCAACCTTTTCTTTTCTAAATGACATTTTATTGCTTTGCCTGGAATGCTCCACAGTATGACATTAAACCAATCTGTCTCCATGGAGAAAATTAAGCGGCTCGATCTCTGGAAAGCCAAAACCATTCACTGTAAGAATGCACGTATTTCTGAGGTACTTTTGAACAATACATTCAAGATAAATATATTCAATGCCAGACTTTGAACATTCCAGGCAAGCAATATGATCTCCATGGTGAAAAGTTACACAGTGCACCTTTAACTACACTGTCAATCTACCTGGTCAGATCTAAACTTACTTGGATTGCAGAAGATCTTAAAGTGATGAATTCTTTTCACCTATGTCTGAATAGGAAATTTCCATGAAAACATTAACAGATCCAGAACCCGAGCCGCCACACTCTTGAAAATGTTGTTTATGAATTATATGGTAACAGTTATCAGGACCCCGATATTAAAATTCCTACCAGAAATGTAAATTAAATGTGCGATGTGTCTTCTCAGGCTTCTACAGCGGGTCCTCTTCGCTGGATGTGTACGATGGCCGTTACCTTGCCCACAGCGAGACAGTGATCGTGGTGTCCATGAACTACCGAGTGGGCGCCTTTGGGTTCCTTGCTCTCCATGGTTCTTCTGAGGCTCCTGGAAATGTGGGCCTGCTGGATCAGAGATTGGCCCTCCAGTGGGTACAGGATAACATTCACGCTTTTGGAGGAAACCCTAAACAGGTTTGTAGCATTGCACCTGGATTACACTGAGTCATACGAGTGAGTGTTCGGCGCACCGACACTGTTTTCTTGCCAACAGGTGACGATATTTGGCGAGAGCGCCGGCGGGGCATCGGTTGGATTCCACCTCTTGTCTCGACACAGCTGGCCCACCTTCACCCGGGCCATCCTCCAGAGCGGGGTTCCTAACTGCCCCTGGGCGTCGGTGAGCCCTGCGGAGGCCCGGAGACGAGCCACGCTGTTGGCAAAACTGGTGGGCTGCAACGGGGGCAATGATACAGAGATGGTGGACTGTCTTCGCAGCAAAACTCCACAGGAACTGATCGACCAGGAATGGCAGGTAGAGTAAGCTTTCTCCTATGGATGCTGCTTGGACCTGTGTTTATACTGCAGTCCCTTATAGAGTCAACCTCTATTTAGCCTTTTTTCATGTATGTATTCATGTATTTATGTGGGCTCCTACTTTTTACTGTCTTAAAAATGTGAAGAACAACTAGTTTATTTTAAATGCCGTAAATGCCCCTTAAAGTGTGTTAGATTGAAACTGATATAGCAGTCTTATCTAATCACATTTTGCTGAACTATGTACTGGGAAAAAACCCACTACAGATGCTTTAAACCTTCACCCAGATTATACCTAGAAGAAACTGCTGATATACTTTATAATACATCGATTAGCAACATGACATTACCAGATATATGGCATTTGTCTGATACATGATTTTAATTTCTAAATGTTTCTCTTCAGGTCCTGCCGTGGAATGCCATTTTCCGCTTCTCTTTTGTACCTGTCGTGGATGGTGACTTTCTACCTGACACTCCAGAGGCCCTGCTCAACTCAGGAAACTTCAAAGACACTCAAATTCTGCTCGGAGTCAACCAAGACGAGGGCTCCTACTTCCTGCTCTACGGTGCTCCAGGATTTAGCAAGGAAACTGAGAGCCATATTAACAGAGAGAACTTTCTTGAAGGTAAGTCTTATTGAAATGTGTATGTTTTATGACAAACTCTCCCCATAAATCTTGCCTAATGTTGATGATCAGGTGTTAAAGTCAGTGTACCTCATGCTAACGACATTGGCCTGGAGGCTGTGGTGCTGCAGTACACAGACTGGATGGACGAGAACAGCGGAGAAAAGAACCGAGATGCCTTGGATGACATTGTTGGAGATCATAACGTCATCTGTCCGCTGGCCCACTTTGCCCGCACCTATGCCCAGCACAACGCCCTCAAAACTAACACGGGAGGGGGCAACAGTGGTGTGGTGAACAGCGGAGCAGGTGACACACTGCAGACATACACCAATGATACAAACTGCATTTAATATTTAACATTAGAATTCTGGTGAAACCTATCTTGCATTTCTTTTTATTGCTAAAAATATAAATAAATAAAAACATTCTACTTTCTGCAAGTGAGATTGCCATTCCACAGATCTGACTAATTACTTGGCTTGGTGAATGGTTAATAATATTATTAGATCTAATTTATATACAAAGAAAAAAATAGTCTGTCTGTAGAATACAGAAAGAACAATTATTCCCAACTTATTAAAAGTTATTGTACAATATCTGTGTAGGCGGCGTCTACCTCTACCTGTTCGACCACAGAGCGTCCAACCTGGCCTGGCCTGAGTGGATGGGTGTCATCCATGGTTATGAGATCGAGTTTGTATTTGGGCTGCCTCTGGAGAGGAGACTCAACTACACTCAGGAGGAGGAGAAACTCAGCCGCCGTATGATGAGATACTGGGCCAACTTTGCACGGACTGGGTGAGAAAAACAGGCTTTTGTGCACCAATATATTTGATTATAATACATAATACATATAGTGATGACATGTTTTGTCCTTAGAAATCCCAACATGTACTATGATGGGATGATGGAGAGCAGGAAGCGATGGCCTGTGTTCACACTGACGGAGCAGAAACATGTGGCACTTAACACTGAGCAGCTGAAGATTCACCGGGGGCTGAGGAACCAAATGTGTGCCTTCTGGAACCGCTTTCTACCTCGGCTCCTCAACATCACCGGTAAAGCCCTTTATCTGCAGTCTACACCATAAAGCCTCATCTGCAACAATATTCAACTTAATATTAGTTTGCTATTATTATGACAAATTAGATTGATGTGTTTTGTGTCATATAAAAACCATGTTACTCTATAAGCAGACATCTTGCCTCCTTGTTTGTTGCAGACAACATTGACGAAGCTGAGCGTCAGTGGAAGGTGGAATTCCACCGCTGGTCCTCCTACATGATGCACTGGAAGAGCCAGTTTGACCACTACAGCAAACAGGAGCGCTGCACTGACCTCTGAGTGCCCCAAGAGAAAGAGAGTGCAGGGGAGAAGGGCACAGAGAAGAGCTATGGCCATTTTCCTCCGTAGTCCCTCAGTGAAGTGTAACTTCATTCAAAAGCTTTTTGGGTTCAGTCAGAGTCACAGGCACTGTGAATTTTCTATTTATTTATATATTTATTTTTATTTAAGTTTGTTTTTGTTTGTGACTCTATAGAAATGAGGGGTTATGGTGGGAACTTGTCATCAATGTAGAGAAATGTCAAAGCTGTGTCATTACCTCGTG
>KN494519.1:60764-99569 GCA_000787155.1 Scartelaos histophorus | reverse complement strand
TGGGTGGGTGTGTGTGTGGGTGGGTGTGGCTTGAATCAAATCTCAAAGGTCCATGACGGTGCACCAGTGCTGGCTTCACTTGTTTCTGTCAGTGTTTCTACTAACTCTCCACATCAGGGATTTATTTGGACTCAAACATATGTGTCATTTGTGTCAGCCTCTGCTGCTATGATCTGTACATGCCAAACATATTATGAGTGAAGCTATGTGAAATGTAGATTATTGTTGTAGACAGTACACATCCAGCATGTCACGAGCAGAAACAAACCTCCTGTCTCTTCTGTACCTGTGTTCTTCTGGCAGTGCTTCCAGAAGTAAGCTTTATCTCCCACATGCAATGTCCCATTGTCGGCCACTTCAGATACTTAGTAAGGAGCCTCATATAAGCTATGGTGGAAGACAGGTGATGGGCATCAGCATTGGGCAACAGAGGGAGAAAGCCAGCCATCGCTGCTTTGCAGCATGTATTGTTATTAATCTGAAACTTTTCTTTGATATTATATATCATGATAGCATATAGTCCAACTGGCTGTCTAAGTGCTATACAGAAAACTCCTTATTTTGTTCCTCATACGGTTGGGTTGCAGTGGATGTATCTTATTTCTTGTTGTTGTTGGTCCCTCCTTGTGTCTTGCGTCTGCCCTTGTGTCATGCGTCTGTCAGTCTTTTGGTCGACCCTGTGTCCCGCCTCTCCATCTTCGTCCTCTTTAATCTTGCAGCTGTCCTCTCTGTCTCCTCCTCGCCCCTTTTCTGCTCTCCGTTTCATCCTTCACTCCTGCTCTCCTCCTCTTCCTCACTCTGGTCCCTCTTCATCAGATCCAACTTTTCCCTCCCTTGTCATCTTGTGCCCACTCTTGTTCCGTATCTATCCTCGCTCCCTTCCCCCACTTGCCCCCTCCCTGCTCCTGTCTTGTGCTTTCTCGTTAGTCTAATGGAGGCAGAGTAATTCACTGAGCCACAGGATAATGTGACAGAGCGCTGGCTCAGCCTCTGGCCTGCCAGCTAACAGGAACACTGGATGGATAGATGGGCGGAGGGTTGGATGCGGAAAAGCTAGACGAGGGGCAGCAAGAGGGAGGAGAGCTGGAGGGTGGATGATTCGATTAAAGATGACAGCCAAAGAAATGCACTGTTGCATAACTCAACTACAAACTTTAACCTATACTGTTAGCTATTATCAAGTCAAACTGGGTTACTGTTTTTGTGATCACCTTAATAAAGAAAATAAAGATAGAGGAAAGGGTAGGAACATTTTGTGGCATTTATGAGAATGTGAACTAAAGGCTCGGGACTCTGCTCACAACCAAATACTGTATCAGACTGACAAATGAACAGTATATTTGTGTTTTAGTAATCTCATTAGCATCTTATTGCATACATATTTCTGAAATATGTCTAAGAAACCAAATTGATTTGAGATTTAGAACAATCAAATGCGGCATAAGTCTTGATCGAGTGTATAAGTGATATTATGTCTGCGGCCTGGCTCTGCTTGTGTGTGTCTCTGTGTGTTACATGTTACCTGTGTCTCCTCCCTTTAATAAATGTATGTGTGTGTTCTATTATAGCCACCGCACTATCAGTCCAGTTTGTTGCCATTTTCATGTAAACATTGGGAGAAAGTTGTTCCTGCGCTGTGATTGGTGGATGGTTGTCCCAATGAAGTGCACTGTGTTGGCATGTAAAGCTATTTATGGACTGGAATAGTATAGTCTAGCTTAAAAAAACTAAAACGATTGTACCAGACAATGAACATACCAGTAATGATGAATGCATGTATGACTGGCGAGTGAGTGACAGCTCTTCCCATCGAATGGGAGACCACGCTTAAGTCCCAAACCCTCCCCTTGGCCTTCTTCTAAACAAACCCCTGTGCATGCCCTTGTGTCCTGCCAAACCCGGACTGTTATTTTATGTAAAGTTTGTACTTTTCAACAAAGCTATTTACCAGAGTAACTAATATATCTGTAATGTTTTATGTTTGATGTTAGCAATAACATAAATGCATAAGTTAAGGAATATATTTGATATTTAAATGCAATGGGAATATAACTATAATGATGGATAGAGGTTGTGTTTTGAAGCAATATTATCCTACGTATAAACTGAAATGAGTGCCATAAACCTTTTTATCGTGCTTTCAGTTGATTTGACTGTGTGTCAGTCCTCTGCCTCACTGTTTGTTCCAATCACTAGTACTGTAAGTGTTCCCACTACGTCTCCGTGTATCATGAATGCTGACTTGGTTAAGCTATAGCAGAATAAAGACACACTGCTGCTTCTGTCCAACAAAAGTCTTTTATTTTATTTATTTATTTTTACTCTTACTGCTCCACATGTCACAGTTTTGTAGGCTAATATAAGGTATATTAGATATAAATCTAAATAAAATCAGCATTAATTTTCACTCACAGTACTAAGTTCTTACAGATGAGTAAATTTTAACATATTTCTGTGAGATCAATAGTCAGTAAATGTCTCCAGGGAAAAGCATAAGTCCTAAACATAAACAGTGGTCTGGCTCAAAGGGTCCAGGGTCAGTATGTAATGTCTCCATTAGGCATAACTTTAACATAATGGAGGTTGAAACTAAAAGGACCGGCCTCATTATTGTTACTATCCATGGAAATAGTACAACTGTAGGCTAATGTAGGTTTATTGAGTAATATATAGTATTGTTCTGAAAATCATGCACATTTGCATTCTGTAGTCAACAGAATAAGAAAATCCCTTTCCTTCACTGTTAGTGTCTCAAATGGTGTTTAAATTAGGATGCTATGACATGTTCATTCTGGATTATATAGGCTTACTGCCATCATCTGGTCATTATTGGAATTGAAATTGCTTTGTAGTTAAAGATGATTTAAACAGTAGTTATCACATGTTTCCAAGAATTACAATTTAAAGACTTCTACCACCAACCCCTGTTTTCACACATCAGGTCTAAATGAGCATGAGCATTAGATCCCTGAGCTCCTGCACAAAGCCTCATGTCCCCTGAGCAGCTGTAAAGCGAATCACACTCACGCCTTTTCAACACAAGCCGCAGCTTTTCAAAATAAACGCGCTCTGCCTCGGCTCTAGTATTAGTATGTAAAAATAAATTACTTTATATGTGGATGATAATGATGGCGTGTCAAATAAATAGTAAATGATTCTTTTAATAGATTCATGATAGTAAACTAAAAGACTGGAGCAGAATAAAGAAGGAGGAGGAACGTGAACCGGAAGTACGTGCGCTACTTTATTATTGACTGATTGTTTCGGCTGCGAGAAATTCCTTAAGTTTGAGTCTTTTGTCCGACTTTCATGTGACTGAGATTCCTGCTTTGTAAAGTCCACAAAGGTGAAGTCCTTTTCCACAGCAGAAGCTCCGTTTGGCCGCGGACTGGAGCCCGGGTCCAGGTTTGGGTTTTTTCTGAAGACAACAGAGGAAAAGTGTAACTCGGATGGACAGTGAGAGAGTCTGAAGAAGGAGGTATGTGGCAACACTCCCAACAAGGCCACCGACCACAGGATCCACACGACTAAGATTAGAAAAACGGTGAGGATCGTCCTGTGCGGGTAAACACTCCACAAAGCTTTATTATATTTATCTCTAAATCTAAACTTTAAGTTTAAGACACAGTGTGGTAGAGCCTAACTCATCCAAACAACTAAGAAAGACCAGATTCAGTGTTCATATATATACAGAGTCTTTCAGTCTATTAACATTTTGTTAGCACCTGGTTGTTTAGATCTACAGAAAAGATTGGCCTAATAGTGACAGTGCAGCACTGATTATAACAGTGAACACTACAGGCCTACAATATACAGGTACACCATTAGAAAAGACTCTAAGACATACATTACCCATATAATTGAATGTCCTGTTAAGTTATAATGAGCTAAAGTGGTTTAAAGTAGGGTTATTATGACCATGACTGTCCCCTGCGCCCACAGCTGATTCCACACTTTGATGTGAGCAGCTTGTCACCAGCACACAGTAAAGTACATTATGTTATAGCTCCTTCAGATTAACACAACTAATAGTTGAGTCTTAGTAATACTGTGGTGACATGACAGGCTAAAAGTAAAATATACCTCAATATTTGCTTAACTTAACTTAACACAGTAGTGCCTTGGGCCAGAGGTTCTTGACCTTTTTGCCTTAAGAATCACTGCCTTAAGCGACACAAGTTTACATCTATGTAGTTTTACACTCTACATATCTGCATAGCTTTTGTGAACTTTTTGGTCACTTGTTGTCATGTAATTACATAGTAGTAAGGACTAGTTTGGTTCTTATGGTGTTACATTGTACTTAATGTAATAGGTACATTAAATTAAGGTTAGTGTAAATAAAATGAAAAATCCCAATAATAAAAATGTAAATAAGTGGTCAAAAGTTTGATTTTGATTTTTTTAGTTGACTTTTAGTTTGTATTTTCAGATGGAGGTGGAAGGGGAGAAGGAGAGACTGCAGAGTGATGAGAAGGAGTACAACGAGGCAGAGACGGACCGAACCAGTGATGAGGAGGAAGAGGAAGACTCGGAGGGAGCCACTCTGCTCTGGCAGGAGGGGTACAATGAGGACAACGAGGGACTTCCCATCATGCACTGGGAGGCCCTGAGTTTACGCATCGCCGAGCTGGAGAAGCAGGAGGAGGAGCGTAGAGAGAAGAGCGCAAAGGTGGGACTCGTCACTTCAAAACATCTACTCACGTTTAAGCGCACTTACTATAACAATTAAAAAATCATCAAACTAAATAAATTATCTTTTGACTTACACCTTGTCCTGTAAATTCTAAAAAGTTAAGAGTTAAGAGTCTGGTTTATTAAAAAGTTAGTTATGATTGTACAATTATACGGCCGGTGAAGTGAAAGTCCTGACCCAGATTATCTTAAAACCTGTAGATCTGTTCTGCTTCATTGTGCTGCTCACTGCTCCTGACATTATTTTACATGTAATAACCTACAGACCTGGTGTTTTACATGTAATAACCTGTAGACCTGGTGTTTTACATGTAATAACCTGTAGACCTGGTGTTCCTTTAGGCTGGAGGTTCACCAGATAATAGCTGGATGGAGGACAGAGGGACCAGAGCAGAGAACTGGGACTATGAGGATGATGCGTGCAACAGTCACATAATGGCCCTCACCTCTCGGTACTATTTACACACATGATACTGCGCATGTAATGTGATATGTAAACAAGCATGTAACAGTCAGTTTGTGTGTTCAGACTTCAGACCCAGATGAACCTGCAGCTCTGCTTCATTAACAACAGCGAGAGTGAAGAGGAGGAGGAGAAGGGGGAAGGCACTAGTAAAAAGGAGGCAACCAACAACAAGGTAAACTTCTAGTAGGATTGAATTTTAAATATTGAAAATCAGAGACTAATCGACACTAACACTAGTATTGAATCTAGACACTGTTTGGAGTAAGTATGGATAATAAAATGTCACACTCATAGGACAGAGATTAACTTTGAATAGCTTCAGAATGAGCTTGAGCTGTTCCATTACAAGTATAAGACCCACATAGACTCATATACACCCATGAACCTCTATGGAACCTGGAATACACAGAAATAAGGCCACATGGTAATAAAAAAGAAAGAAGGCCACTACAATTTAAGGTGTTATATTTAAAATTACATTACTAATTACATTACTAATTACTAAGTGTCTAAAGAGAGTTTGAAGTTGGTATTGTGACAACAGTAATACCTTGTACCAAATACCAAGGTTAAATTTCCTATCAAAGATAAGTGGGTCAGGAACCCAACTCTCTCTTTGACCCCAAATGTAAACCTAAAAGGCAGTTTTAGCTGGCGTTGTTTTTTTAATTTCTTTGCAGCAATAATTGAAATCTGAATTCAGGAATCCCTATAACATAATAAATGTAAATGGCCAATAAGAATGTTACGTTGTACCTAAAAAGCAGCAAATAATTTATTAAGGATTAATACATGTTTTAAAATGTTGTTCAGGAGAATCCCCCTCAGCCCACAGCCAAGTCGGACAAGTCATCAAAATCAAAGTCCAAATCAGCCAAATCAGAGAAACCCAAATCATCTCGAGGTTTTAGGAACACACTACGGAACCTGAGGGACCGACTGAGAACAGACCACAGAACATCGGTAAGACCACTTCCTGTAACTACTGCAAACTCATTATGTACAAGATGAGAAGCGCTACTTTCAATAATGACATATATTGGATTTATAACCCAGAGCCAGCGGTTTATCAATCACACCGGTGTCATCACAGTGTCACAGCAGATTGTCCACACATTTTACATTAGAAACACTCAGTACCAATGAGTCAATGGGGAACTTGTTCTGCTGTCAGTAACATTTGGTCTGTAAATCACACAAGAGCACAGCAGGAGGCGGAGGCAGTGAATACAACCCATTTTAATTTGAATAAAATTAAAGAGTCACGTCCCATTTCTACACATGGCATTTGTTTGTAAATTGTTTCTAATGTGGATCATTTGTTTTTCAGTCCTCTGCTGTTAAAGATGCCGTCATCGAGAGGAGGCATTTGGAGCATACTGATCTCCAAAACTTCAGTATTAAGGAGTTAAACAAGGTTTCTACCTCTCTCAAACAAACCATACAAGGTAAACACACAGTACTTTGTATTTCTAGTAGTTAATATAATTTTAAACCTTTTTTCCTTTGAAACCTTTTGATCTCTCTGTCACTAAACTCCGTTTGAACACATGACAACATACAGCACAGTACTGACCTGGATAAGACCCTGTCTGCTTACACTGCAAAACAGTTTAAATATACAAAAAGAAAGAGGAAGGAGGAAGCCATGTAGTTAAATATTAGCAAAGCATTTGTAAGATGTGTAACAGGACAAATGATGAATTACTCTCTTTGGATTGCCTGGTAGTAAATCTAAAGGAGATAATGGAGCTTTCTGGTATCTGAGTTAGTAAGTGCTGTGTGTGACTGTGTGTTCAGATCTGAGCTCGGAGCTGGTGGGGCTGCTGCAGATCCGGGACCAGCTGAGGACGGAGCAGGACGCCATGCTGCTGGAGGTGCAGGACCTGACTGCAGTATGAACCCCGTGAGCTCTTTATTCAGGACACTGTCCAAAACACTCACACAGGGGTCGAAACAGTGAACTGTCCCCACATCTGGACTGAACTAACACTTGAAAGAATGTGTCCTCCAACAGGACAGCGGACTGCACACTATTGTTATGTGTTTTTTAAATGTTTTAGTGTATTTTAAGTCCACTACAGTGTATCAGCACATTTTAAATGTAGAACTGTGTGATCTGTGGCAGCTTTGGTAACAAACAGATGAAACCTGCTCCAGACATTACATGACTTTCAATGTAATCAACAATCACAAAGATGACACTGTTCTGTTGTTTAAAGCAGCATAATTCAAGCCTGGCTGCTTGTTCAAAGTCTTAGTTGACGGCTCTTGTTGTTAACCACCTGATGCAGTTTTGCATCTTTTGTTTGATCTGAAACACCATCATTTTATAAGCACCTTTATAGACAGATCCTCTGTTTTGTATTTCAAATGCAGTATTTTACTGTGTAAAAGGGACTTAAGTAGATAAGCTGCTAGTTATTAGTTTTTGTAATGGATGTGTTAGGTTACTTATGGCGTCTTTAACAGGATCATAGTTCAAAATGTCATAATCACGCATGCCTTGAAAAAGTGTTTATATTATAACAAATGATAATTGATTGTATTTTTTAAAAGCTTTAACTTTTGTATTCAACAAACATTCACCACTCCTGTGTTCCATTTGACTCATACATTTCCTGATGTACCAGCTAATCATGACTTTAATTTTACTCTGGTCTGGTGATGGTACGACGTCCTTTTTACTGATTGGTTAAATGTCTGTCTCATTTCATTAAAAACACTAAAACAGTTGCATAAATGCCCGGCCTTTCCAATTGTATTTTGAGTAAACAGTCATGTTTGACCTAAAGGAGAAAGTGTAATGTCTTATTACATACACAACACTGACACATGCGCGCACACAGGAGTGAGCTGAGCTGGATGACACACAGAGGGAGGGACTGAGTCACCATAGAAACATGGGATTGCAGAAGGAGCTGAAAAGAGTGAAAAGTGAAGTGGCCCAAGTGGTCAAGGACACTAATGGCCTGCTCCTCCACCTCCAGAGAGTGACTGGTGTCGCAACAAAGGACTCCACTAACACTGGATATATTTTTAACACAACTGGCAAACTGCTCACCTTTTGTTTTGGATGATTTATGTATGGACTTGTCATTAATTTAATGGGACAGAGACGACATGAGCCATACGGAGAAAGCAGCAGCAGCAGCACAGGTAAGCACTGAGCCAGATGCACATCAGTGATGCAGGTATTTATGAGATCAGGCCAACTTCATTTCCACTGTGGACATGCAGACTATTTTTAAGCTCAATCTAGTAAACAAGAATCACCCTTGTAGAGTCAGTATTTATAAAAAATAAGAAAAATCTTCTGATTCTCACACAATAAAAACATCTCCTTATAAATATTTGAATTACTTTTAGTGATCAGTAAACCTTATTATTGTTTTGTATTTCTACTTTGGATTCATGTCATGGTGGCATATTTTACACAGTCAGATTTTTGTTAGAATAAACTTTGCACATATCTGTTTTCTTCAGTTAAATTGGACACTCTTCTCAAACATTTAGATATAAATTATAAACCAGTTAACCATTACTTTAATTTGTATTCATTTAAACAACCGTCTGGCCTCTTTGGTTGTAAAAGCGAATGCGTTTTTGTTTTATCCATAATTTTAAATGAAGATTTATGTCCTAATTACCGTATTAGCAAATGACAATTGACAATAATGAATAGCAGAGAAATCGTCTGAAGTTCTAGCAAATTAGTCTTTTGTAGATGCATTTATATTAGACAGACAAGACTCACACGTTTCATGTTGTTCTAAAACATGTCATGTTACTGGTTGACACATTACCCATATTTACTTGAGCTCAATAGTGCTGGTATAAGCTGCCAATGGCTCAGTGAGCATTAGCGGCAGAACACTTGGGTGCACCTGTCTGTGTGCTGAGGCTAATATGGACGTTTACAGCTGCCAAAGATGCTCTGGACTCTACACCTGTCACAATAACACATCGTGTGCACTTCAGGTCGCACCGACACTGAGAGTATCACAATAAACCCGTGTTGAGAAATGATGGGCCAATGGCTGATAAATGGGGATGAATGAGGGAGTGGGGAAGCGTGGTTACTTATTGGTAAGTTAATGGGGTGAGAAGAGACTGAATCAGCAGCATACCCCTGTGCACAGGAAGGCAAACAAGTGCTACATCCACACAGCAGCGCACAGGAGGTCAGATTGTGCAACGTCCACTGTCCCCTCAACCTCCTTTCAGTGTTCTAGGAAATGAGTGGACAAAAAGTGTCCTAGTAATCATGACATTCAAGTGGACAAAGATCAAGAGGCAACAATAATGAGGATGGCAGCTGATATGTAGATGTAGGAAGATGTAGATATAAAATTCACATCAGCATTGACCAACTGACTAAACCTGCTCTTATTTTCTCTTTTAGGGCCTAATGGATTTATCCGTCTGGAATCTATTCACAAAATAAATGAATGAATGAGACCCAACACAAGGATGCAGAAAGAAAATACATGACCACTTTAAATCTAAACACAACAACGCTGTCTCACATCTATGGTCTGAGGAGAACTTTTGAAAATGGCCCCCAAAGGAGAACTTCACTCCAACACTTCACTCCATGACCTCCTGAACCTCAGCGGGGCGCCGGTCTCCCCCACACAGCTGGCTCCCTCCTGCAACATCGATGAATCCTACAAATACATCTTCCTGCCCATTTGTTACTCCTTCACGTTCCTCTTTAGCCTGTCCCTGAACTCTGTGGTGCTAATCCGCTCTTTCCGTCAAACCAAGCGCTGGAACGCCTCGTTGATTTACATGGTCAACCTGGCCTCCACGGACTTCATGTACGGCCTCTCGCTGCCCTTCCTCGTGGCCAGTTACATCATGAGGGACCGCTGGGTTTTTGGGGATTTCATGTGTCGCCTGGTGCGTTTTCTCTTCTACTTTAACCTCTACTGCTCCATCTTCTTCCTCACCTGCATCTCTGTGCACAGGTACCTGGGCATCTGCCACCCCATGAAGACCATCACGCTCGAAACAAAGAAGGCAGTCAAGTTCACATGCGTTATAGTTTGGACCGTAGTATTTGCCCTGACTTGTCCAATCTTCCGTTTTGCCCAGACTGGTTCTGTAACAAGACTGACAAGTTTAACCAGCAACTCTAGCTCTCTGCTTTATGGCCAAATCACTGAGGGTTCTTTAATGAATGGGACTAGTAGCCATAACGGGCCTACAAGTTTCACTGAGGAGTATCAAAACTGTTGGGATGACGCTATAGACAAGGAGTTTTCACTTTATGTCCCCTATGGAATCACTCTGCACTTGCTGGGCTTCTTCATACCTTTCACGATCATTGCCTGGTGTTACTCTCACGTGGTTTTGACAATATTCAGGACCTTGCACTCGCAGCCGCCCTCCTGCAAATATCCAAAAGACAGAGAAGATACGCATAAGTCAAACAGCGAGGACAGAAGAGGGAGCAATGGAGTTAGATGGGCAAGAACCACCAGGCAAAATGACGGCATGTCTATTTTCCTCGGTGCCCACTCTCCATACGCCAGTCGCAGGCGCAAATCTATCAAAACCATCATCACCATCACGCTGCTCTTCGCCCTGTGTTTCTTCCCATTCCACGTGACTAGAACCATCTTCTTCCTCCTCAAAGTGACCAAAGGGGTGCCCTGCAACACGATGACCATGGTGTCCATGTGCTACAAGATCACCAGGCCGCTGGCGTCGTTCAACGCGTGGCTCAACGCCCTCCTCTACTTCCTGACCAAAGACAAAGGAGGAGCTCAGTGCTGTGAGGCCGTCAACGCCAACCTGCAGCAGCACGCGGGGGGCCTCCTGGTGCCACTCAGGGTCAAGGCCGAACCCGAGGACGACGCAGAGAAAGAAGAGCCATAAAAGACTTTGTGAATTCATGTTAATAATTTATTAAGAATTCAAATGAATGAATGTTGAATTGAACTGGCTTGAAAACATAGTAACATTTTAATACATTTTAATAGTGAGATTGGTGTGAGGATTTTTAAAAGCCTGAGGTATCGGCTACATGTACTGTAAGAGAAACCCTATAAAAAAGAAATTACTGAAGTCTAGCACTGAGCACAAACTGCTCCTTGTCATGCCAAAGAGTAATTAAACCAATCTATTAACTAATTTGAAAATAAAGATGATTAAACTCCTGACTAAGCTCCTTTTTATTCATTTCATGTACAGACAAATGTATGAATGTGGTGTGTGCAAGAGTGAATGGTGATGGTTGATGGACAGTGGTACAGATTAGCGGCCTGGTGTCTACTGCAGAGACAACAATGTGGAATGAATAAATAAAGCAATAAAGTGGTTTAAATATCTCTGAAGGATTTTTAAATCCAAAGCAATAATTTGTGGTAGTGGTTTATACCAGATGAACGGGGGGGAGGAGCCTTTTGAGTCTGAATTGATAGAAGTTGAATCCCGGGTAAGGAGGCTACATTTTGTGATATATTTTTCTTTATTGAACTAGAATATTTGCATGCTTAAATCTTGATAAAAAGTATACTTGATTTTATATACATTTGATTTGACCCTGATAGGTTAATTTTATATTAATTTTATTTTAATAGGCTGGCAGACCTGTATTTCATTAAAGCAGGTTTGCACTATGCCCTCAAGATCCATTATGGGTCTAATAAAAGTTATAATAACAAGAATAGTTTATTGCTTTAGTCTCATGTAGTACTTTTCCAGATGTTCTTGTTGCTTCAGACTTTGATGCATTTTTCCCTTCACTCTCCACAGGTTTCACCCCACTCCCACACTCACACACCGCAGACATACTGCAAAACTGAGTATTTGTGTATTTAAGTAGCAAAGGACACAACAACAACAACCACGTATGTCTGAACCTGGAATGAACCACAGCTCTTGGTGTTGGTGGAAGAATGTTCTAACCCCTGTACCTCTATTAAGGCTTGGAAAGGCAATCTTTGGTCTGTATCACAGTGTGGTTTTATTACCATTGAGGTAATAGCGCTATAATTTCTTACATTTGTGGAAAAAATGTCTGCCTATAGTTTGAAGCCCCTATAGTTCTGACCACAGAGCTGCAGCCTGCAGCCTGTTGCAACCTCTGCATTTTGTGTTGGAGATGTTCTGCTCACTGCTCCAGAGCGAAGCCACGGATCACGTGACCACTGCAAATGAACCTCTTTTCTGTTCTGCCAATGTATTTCATGGATCTATTATAAGAACTAAGATTATATTATACTTCCATGATGTATTTCAATCACATGCAGTTTTGTCAGACATCCAGCAGATTTTCTATTATAATTAGTACTTCTACTTGGACTTTGATTCGTGAGATTTCAAACTCCCCATGAGCATTTTGTGTTTGTTTGCTTTATTAAGACAAAATTATAAGTTACTTGGCCTGTCATTCAACAGTCAAAAAATCCATTCCCTTAGCTCTGCTGTGTGCGCGGTGCATGCACAGTGTCCTGCAGAGGGAGACAGCTCCCATGTGTTCAGAGTTCAAAATTTCAAAACACAACCACAACTCAATTTCCCGACCTGCACCGCGGCCCAGGGGAGCAGCGACGGTTATAATAATAAATGAAATAAAAAATAAGTAAAAATCAGTCGTGCGATATTTTCAAGATTGAGACCCACAGTTGCGTAGCACTGGACACGGGGGACATTTTGCTGCAGGTTACAGTGCGCTGCGTGTGCGTTTGGCTCGGTGTGTGTCCGCTGTGTGTGCGTGTGTGTGTCACGGATGTGGAGCAGAGCCGCGCGGGACTTGGCGCCACTTTCAAATCCTCCTCAGCACAGAAACACTTCAAGACATCAAAACCTTTTTGAAGCATAATTTCCAGCGTAACTGTCATATGGGATATTTTTAAGCATTTATTTATATTGGGTTTTTATTTTTCTTCCGAAGGTAAGTTTTAAACGTATTCTTTGGTGCTTTTCGGGGCATAATAACTTATATATATGCGCTTATTGTCAGATTTGTTGCTAGGTGACGGTGCGTATGAAACAGCTGCTTCTAAATGAGCGCGCGGCTCCTTTGATGTGAGGGCGCGAGGCTTCAGGCTTTACTCACGCGCTTCAGCTGAAACAAGCGCGACTCTAACAACCATTAGCTCCTCTTATCAGCCTCTTATTCCATCTGTTTACCTCAGAATCATACACCCTGATCTGTGCATGAGAACCGACTTTAACAATCAGATAATTTGCTCATTTGTGCAATTTTGAAAATGTTAGTCGACGTAAAGTTTAAAAGAGCGGACACTCCCCCTGCCAAAGAAGCCCCCTCCCAAAGACCCCTGCCCACTTGAACGACTAAAAGTTCTCAAAACCTCTGTTCTTTTGCGTGCAATAACTATTAAATGAAATACCCCTCATTGTAATTATAGAATATTTTACTAGTCTGCCTCTTAATAAAATATGTTATTGCATGTTTATTAAATCTGAATTGCTATCAGTGTTATAGATGCATCTTCCCTTTTCATGAGGTGTAATGAACATGGGTTATTATGGACATCCGCATTTTGAAATTTGCTAATTTAATTAGGCCTATCAATTTTTGATAAAAATTTTCATGTTTCAGTGCCAATTCAATTTTATTCTCTTTCCTATTAAGCTACATATGGTTCTCTAGTTTTATCAGTGTTGTATATAAAGTAAGACAAGTATGTAAACGTAGTACCTATTATATACTGTGTCATAGCCAATGTAAAAAAGATGCTGACTGTGTCTGTTTCAGAACCAGGGGGTGGGCTCAGGCGTCTTACAGAAGGACTCATCTCCAGGGCTCACTCTAGCAGCACGTCATGTTTTGCAGTTTGCGCTGAATCACTCCAAACCCTGATGTGCTGCCTCTGTGCGCCCTGGGCCCCAGCTCCACCACACGTCATGTCCGAACACTGCCCCCTAAAGTCGTGCTACATCTAGGTTCACTGAATCTACACATATAGTTAATCACTTGGCCTAATTGTGAAATTAAATAAAAATCACTGTATTGAAATTCACACTGTATCAGGCTTTAGCAGCACGTCATTACTGGTACATCCTCTGTGCACTGCCAGTGTGTGGGGTGCTGCTGCAGTCAGGTACATGCTGCTGCAGTCAGGTACATGCTGCTCATACACTTACTCTGATCAATGTTTTTTTACTATACATTTTTAAATAGTGTGGTCAAATATTAATAAAGTTGTCCAATCAAATTATATTTGTAAGTGAAAAATATGAAAAACATGTTTTTGTTCTTTAAGGAAACCATTTACTAAAATGGACAATATCTCATCCATACAAACATAATACTGACAAAGACATTTTTATAAAATAATATTACACCTTGCTGAGTCATATTGTCCTATCAAAAAAGGAAGTCCTTGAAAAGTGGGAGGTCAGCGGGAGAGCAGTGGAATGTCACTGGGATTCATGATGAGACTGGAGTCCAGGTTTAAGTTATCTGTAGAAATAAGCAAATATATATATAACTATATATATAACTTTGTTAGAAAATATAAACATTTTCTAAAACTGTATTGACATTCACCTTGATCGAAAGTGTTTAGTTTCTTTGGGGTTGATCCATCACCGAGTCCCTCGATGTCCACGAGGTCACTATTGACATCAGAGTCATTGAGGGCGCTGAGAGTCACATCTAAAAAGACCAAACAAACAAGCTCCTCTGAGTGATTCGAGAAAGAGAAAATTAAGAAATGATGCTTATAGGTCTCATGGCTCACCTGCAGTCTTCTGTTTCTTCAGAGGAAGTTGGGCTGAAGTTGGACTCTGCATTCTCGTGGGAGTGCTCACAACCTGACCCCCAGGCATAGTGACCACAGTGGCCTGTCTTGCCATAGCTGCACTTGTCTTCTTGCTTGTCTTTTTAGGGCCATCAGATGTCACCAGGGAGCTGTCTTCAAACATCTTCCTCTTGACAGTACTTTTGGTCTGAGTGCTGATCAAAAATATGTGATATAGTAATCAATCAGACTCAGAGTATGAATAATATTTGGACATGTGAGGCATTTACCCCGCAGGGCTGGCATCAGCCACAGGATGAAGCTGCATGGTCAGCTCGCCCAGTTTGGTGAAGGCTGCTCCGGCTGCAGAGAAGATCTCTCCAACCTGAGGGCAACAAGGTCCGCACACACTACTTTTAATACAATATCATAAATTATTAATAAAACATAATAAAGACAAGCTCATGAACGGTGTATTGTCTGCAACAGGGACCCAAGATTCACATAGCAGAGAAGTTGTACGTGAAAACATGTTGACATGAGCATGTTTACAAACAGACACTATTATCACATGCGCGGCTCTGCAGCAAACACAGCTCACCTAAAAGCTCAATTAAACACACGAATCCACCATATCCAAACCAAACCGAAAGTTGAGAAATAACTTACTTTAGTTGAAGCTGAGGTCATTTCGCCACTTTAAACGGAATAAATGTTTTGGAGAGACGTCAACAATGCCTTGAACACAGTAGCTCTGATGCTAATCCAGGAGCTAGCTGCTGCTGCTACTCAGGGAAACACTGAGCAGAGAAACAAAGACGTCCATGAGCTGAGGCCGCTTCACCGGGACAAAGACACAGCTCCATAAACAAAAAAACAACCAAACAAATGTGCACAGGTTTAGGAGCTCAGTTACACAAAACCTCACAACACATTTTAGATTCACAACCCGAGGGGCGTGGCCATGGGGCGGTGATGCATTCACGATCCTCATTTAGTGTGGAATATTCGATGGTTTTAAGAAACGCCACGATCTCTTACAATACAAGGCTGATTTCTTACTTTTTTACACTTGTGTCACACTTAACTATTTCAGATTATTTAGATTTAAATATTCAACAAAGATAACCCAAGTTTTTTGTGATGATTTTATTTGTTAAAAAACCTGAACCCGATTTAGATGCTGCAGCATGACCTTAAAAAGGCGGCTCATGTTTGGAAATCCTTCAGTGTGGCTGATTTATTGTAAATAAAATGCTGTATAATAGTTTTGTAGTGTAGGCTGCTGCATGTTGCCATATCCATAACTCGGCCCACGTCTTCAGGAAGCAAATACCAAGTTTAATTTGTTTCATTTGAAAGGTTTTTATTCTTTATAGGAAGAAATACAACAATGTCAATTGTCAAATTATTGTTGATTCATAAGTAGTGTCTATAATTACTATAGTTATTTTATTTTATTCATGTTTACCAAAATCTCGATGGCAGTGTATTTATTAGTGATCATATAACCCGTACAAGTTTAAACAAAATTAATCAAAATTAGTAAGATGAAAAAGGTGATTCACAATTCACAGTAATATAAAAGTAAATGGCACAAATGACAACAAGAAAAATTACATTGTAAACACCCATGGATCTCATATAATAATCAGGCTCACAATTGACTAAACTAAATGCAGTTATTTTCTAATAACATAATTTCAAAAGTTTGTACTTACTTACTACACCAGTCTTTATGCGTTTTTCATATTGTGATACTGTTTTCGATTCGACTGGGCAAGAGAACCAAGTATTGCAGCTCTAGTCCGTCATTCTCACTTAAGATCTGCTCCTCCACTTCTTTCAGCTCCTTCCTAAAAGTTTGAATTAAATCCTGCGCCTCCTTCTCAGTGAAGTGCTCCTCTGTGTAGTGGCCCAGTTGAACCTGCTCATACAAAACAGCTTATTTGAAAACAATCCATTATTACTGGACATAAGCAGAGTTGCACCTACAGCATCTGGCTGTGGTCGCCCCAGGTGCCACGTGATGGCCATCTGCACACAGGACTGACTGACATCTGGTAATGTAGACATGACGGTATCCATGGTAACTGCATCCTTGTCTGTCGGAGGGGGTAACCTCATGGTGCAGGGTGTGTTTGGGACCCATGCACACCAATCAAACTGAAAAAAAGAGTTTAGAAAATCAAATATATAACTGAAATCAAGCATAACCGTATTTGTTTTGAGTTATGTACTTGTCCATTGTTGGTAGCTGCGTGCTGGGCTGTGCATGTGAGGATAATCACTGTAAGTAATTTAGACAACTCCTCTCGGCATTTGAGGGAACTGGGCAAACCTGGCAAGAAACAAACCATTATATCAATATTAAATCACTGACTTTGTGAGAAAAACCTCCAGCTTAAAATATCGGACCAAAATCGGGCAGCTCTGCGAAGCCCTCCTCAGTCACGTCTCTGATCCAGGCCTGCAGCTCGTGGTCCTTCTCAACAGCATAGTCTGAGTCATAGTACAAATTAACTATTCCTGAAACAAAACTGGAAAGAAAAGAAGAGAAATAGTACAGATGAAATGTTGAGAAAAAAGAAGCCTGTCATCAATAGGGTGTGTAATACTAAATATTGATATTGAAATATCAATATATCGTATAATTGAATGTGATGATACAGTATCAATACTGGATTGCTGCATCGATAAGTTGCCAAAAGTATTTTTTTGTATATTTTACAAAATTTATTTACATTGGAGTATAATAGCTCCTCTCTCTAACTGTTGTAGTGAGCCTTGTCATTGGGCTTAAAATGTTGTTCATATTAACCAGCTCTACATGATCTTTATGCACGTTTTCTTTGTTAAAAAAAAAACAACTATTCATAATATAGAGCCTGGCTCCAATTTCATCTCTGTAACCGCTGGCTTTGTCAGCTTCATTTCATTAGCTGAATGCTGTGGGTGACGTCACACTGGTTTAGTTCACTTCTTTATACAGTTTGTGAATGACTGTATATATGCATCACTGAAGAACCATAGTGGACATGATGTTTTGCCCATTTATTCATTGATCCCAGTATGAGGCCAGTAACAGGCGTAGGACTGTACATTCTGTGCCAAGCCTTGTTGTCTTACTTGTGTATGGTATCCCACAGCAGAAGTACATGATCCCTGTAGAAGTATTTGGGGATTCGAGTCATGCCTCTGTCAGTGAAGTCATGGTGAGGCTGCAGCGAGCGGTAGGTCAGCACTTTGTACTCCCTTTGAGCCAGAATCAACAGAGCATCTCCTCCTGTGGACACAACCTGTACAAAATTACAATTAACACATTTTTGTCAAAGTTTTTGTATCATTTAATTGATAGATTGGTAATAAAAACACTTGTTTTTAATAAGTAATCATTAAAAAAAGAGACCCGTTTAAAGATGCCGTCGGAGGAGAGCAGCTGTGTGCGCCCCCTACAGTTGATCTCCAAAGTGTAGCGCTGGTGAGGAGCCAGGAGCTTCAATAAGAATCAAAAAGCATCACACACATATACATCTTAATATAGGCCTAACTGAATTTTATAGAAGACATGTATGTACTGTGTGTATTTTTAAGATATTTACCAATAAACTTTAATAAACTGAATGTAAAAGCAGAGAATATACCTTGTAAATTGGGTGCACTGCAGGCAGCTGCCTCAGAGTGGCCACACAGAACACTTCAGCTACCAGGTGTGTGCGCAGGAGGTGAGAGAGGAGCTGGAAGATTTGGAACTCAGAGTGTCGCACCCAGGCCTTGGCGAGCAACCAGGCCAGGGGCGGGTCTTTGGGGAGGAAAATAGGCGTGTCCTCCCCTGGAGACTGTCCCAGCTGTAGACAGATCATGATCATACATGATCAGTAATTAAAATGAGTAATAATATTTTGTAGTATTCTTATGTGCTAGAACAAGTGATTTGACCTTTTAAACACAATGTGGGAAATTCAAAAGTGTGAAATTAGTGTTTTAAATATGAAAAATATTTTAACTGCAAATATGCTCATCCAGGACGCCACAAGTGGAATCATTTGACTTATATCTGGGTCAGCAATTCACAATCTAAACAACTAACCGATTAATCAACCAAATAATCACAACATGAACCAATACATAAAATATATGTTCGTAGCAGCCCTATAGTATTTAATATTTCCTGATGTTATGTATACAGTATAGGTACAAGTATAACAAGTATAATGCAGTAGTGTTGTGCCGTCTATACAATATACTGTCCCTTTAAGAATTTCCCAAGTGGAACGAGTGTGTAGCCTTCATATATTTATCTTAGGGGAAATGTCATGTAAACATGTGAGAATGACAAAAACTGTGTACGGTCCATGGATAAACATAAGCCACATGTCTGACTCTGAAGCTAACACCAGGATACCTGGATCGCTATAGGAATGAGCCCATCATCTGGATGTTGGTACAGGAGGCAGAGGGGCGCAGCAATGTACTGAAGTTTATTCTTGATAACATTGGCAGGAAGCCCCTCCATGATGCCGTAGTCCAAAAGAAAGATGTTTCCTGCCTAAACAGATGATGACATAACTACATGAGAAAATGGCTGACGTTTACTGTCAAAAAAACATCACTTTATTTCCAGTTGTACCTTTAACTCTTTGTCCAGGTTGGTTTTGTGGCCCAGCGAGCTCTGCACCATGTCGGCGGTCACTGGGAACTTGTCTGGGAGCTTTGTGCATTGTTGGATCATCCTCGGGTTACAGCCATTTAGACACTGGTATCCAAAGAACCAGTCCTCTTTCCAATGCTCCATACAATACTCTGACTCAAGTGGACACAATGAAACGGCTCCATTTAGATCAGGTCACATTTATTGTGTTGTCATATCGCACAGGAGAGATAGTAACTGATAGAAACAAAATCCTTTCCTTAAAGTAACTCACCAGCTATGGGGCTTCTCAACTTCCAGAAAATGCGTTTGAAATCTTCCAGATCGTCCCAGGACTTTCCGAACCTGATGGCGAGTTTCTTCAAGGACAACTCCATCAGTCTGAGAGGAAAAGAAAAATACCTCCACAAAATGTTCTTTAAAAAGTATACAGATCATTTGCACTCACGCATATTGTAGGGAATGTTCAAAATCACTTCTCTTCTCATTGTCGAAGCGCACATCTTGGGGTAGGTCTGCTTCAGTTTGGGCGTCAATACAGTGAGGAATATCTGAAGCCCATTTTAACCACCTAGACGAGGAGATATGGTGTCAACCAAAAACCATAAGCACCAAAAGGTATGTGGAAATATTTATTTTCATACCTGTAGGTTTTTTGTCTCTCTTCTAGCTCAGCATTTCTGTGGGCCAACAGTTCAGGTACGGATTTGTCATCTTTAAATGTTTTAGCTGTTAGACAAAAAGTGAGAGTTAGAAAAATATATAATAAATTGGGTTACAGGCTTTCCACTCTTTTTCACTGACAAAATTTCAAAACTTTTCCATGACTTTTTTATGACCTAAAGGTAATTTTCCTTGACTTTACGGCAGCACACAGGTGTAGAATTTAGCGTACCGGTTCTTTTAGGGCTTAATATGAAACATTAACTCTTTACACTCACCTTATGGTATTGTAGTTTTTTAAGATTCAAAATACTGTTGATGCATTTATTTTAATCTCTTAAACAAAAGACCATATTGTGTTTTGTCCTGCAGCGTTTCCCAAAGAACATTTGTTAGTCCACCAGTTGTTACCAGGCCTGGAAAATGAATCCTTTTCCAGGATTTCCCTGACTGTGGAAATCCTGGGGTTAATTGCAATAATGTTTTTGCAGTTTAATCCATCGACAGTTACACTACAGAACTGAAGTATCCACCAAATCATCCCTAAAAAGCCCTTAAGAAACATTCCCAAATAACTTCCTTCATTTTAATTTCATTTTAAGCAGCAAATGTAAGCCTGTATCTTCATAGTGTCTCACCAGCTCCTTCTCTTATCTCCACTTTTGCGTTTCCGATCAACCAGCGGTAACAGGGGAATGTGGCCGTGTGTCCATCTGGGTCCTCCACAGTCACGTAGCGGCAGAACCAGTTGTCTTCCACCCAGTATTTCTGCTTTTCCAGTCTCACCAAAAGCAGTCGGCCTAAAAGAGATGGGCTGCTCACTTTGTATTTATCAACCTGAAAGAGCGGGGGAAAAGTAATAGATATGTTATTTGTACTGTATGTCAGAGATGTGCATATAATACTTAAAATGTATCATACTTAAATGTTAGATAGTGGTAGGAGGAAGACAAAAACAGAAGGCCCTTTTTAAATCTGTTACCTTACATTTATTACATTTAGCTTTGCATATGATATCACAGGATGGTATTGCACGTTACAACACTGAAAAAAACATTACTATAATCATGACCGACATGTCACGATTTGCATGTAGGTCTTCCTTATACAGTTCTTTTCAGGGCCAGTATTTCAAAGCTTATTCCTTTCACTACTACTTACATGTGTGAATTTGGATTTTCTGTGGTCACAAAAATGGAGAAAAAGCACAAAAAACAGACTGAAAGCTGCATTTATTGTCCAAATTGGCGACTTATGGATTTTACTGCTGGTTCAGTTACTGTTTTTGATTGTATAATGGTCAAATCCACTTTTATTTTGTGATTTACAAATACACACTGCATTAGAAACACTCACCGCGCCTCTACAGAAGTCCAGGCCTGGGTTGTCCAGCAGGGTGCGTTCACTCTCCCCCTTTTCCCCCACCAAAGTCACATAGATGTAGTTGTTGGTGCCTGAATACTCCGATGTTCCAGTTGCCACAGTCACGGTGTAGGTTTCTAACTGGATAAAACAAATAAATCCACGTCATATTTAGTTATGCAGCCCTGACTGTAGTGAGATTAGACAAAGCAAACAAACTCTGGCTTCAGATGTAAAGTGTAAAGAAATCTTGCTCTCTTCACTACTGTTGACACTATAACAAAATCAAATTACTTAGAATATATTTTGATGTTTAAAAGAAAAAAAGGTAGGTCCAGTTCTAAGGAATCATTGCAAAGATGTAAGAAATCTTGCTCTGTCCCCCTGATGTTAACACTATAAGAAAATCAAATTACCTGGAACATATGTTGATGTTAAAAAGAAAAAAGCTCAGTACAGTTTTGAGAAATCTTGGGAAGGAATCATCATGTCCATATAGCAATCTTGTAAATAATTTTGCAGTGTGAAAATGTCTACATACCTCAGCCATCTTCACATCTGGAATCTTTAACACACGTCTGTGCTTGCGGCTGTTCCTCTGTTACAAAGAAGTTCTTGCCCGAGTCTGAGTTTATTTTTCACTCTGTGTTGTGCAGAGTTCTCAAAAAGTTCACAAGCCCTTCCCTCAACCTGCAACAACACACACGTTTAACCAACTGAATGAGGATCCAGGGGCGGTGCAGTATGTAAAACAGATGAGGACACATCCCGAGCGGTTGCGGGGGAAGTTGAGTACATGTCTGAGGTGCAAGTTACAATCAGATAAGAGAAACATGAGAAGGTTGGGGAGGAATGGACAGGTTTAGACACTTCTTGAAAATGTAGACTTCATACTTTTACTTCACTATATTTTTACTCCTTAGTTACTCCTGACTGTAGTAGTAGAAGGCAGTAGCTGAATTATAGTAGCTGTAGAAGTAAGATGTTGGAAAATGTTAAGAGTGAAACTGACTGGAAGTAGAAGTGACTTATTTTAAATGACATACTTTCACTACCTACCCTTCTGGCGGGTCTACAAAAATAACCTTCTTAAAATAAATTTGCTTAAACAAGAGAAATCCCATGCAGATCTGGATAGCTTAAAAAAAGACTTGCAAGTAGCAGGGAAAGAAATGGTTATAGTCCCATTTGTGCAGTGCTTGTGTGGAGGATCCTTGGCGGACTGTGACGGGCTCCAAGATAAACTGTTTACAACCCAGTAGAGACTATACAGAGGTCTCCAATGTTGACCCAGCTGGATTTTAAAAAGTTATTTCTTTCATAGTGACTAGGCCACAGAAAAATGACGATTCTAATATTTATGAATTAATAATTAACAGGAAAAGGGCTGAGTTCATTGGAAAAAAATTGTTGCAGGGCTTTCCAGCTGTTACTCTTCAAATAATAACGTTTTTGTGGAGAAGTAAATGAGAGAACAAAGAACAACAACAATTTCAGAAGTATTATTTATCATATGACACTGAAGACAAAACAGGGCATAAAAGATACATATAGAGCTGAAAGAAATGGTTTAAGTTCACAAAGCCGTCCATAATGAACAACTGTGCCACTGTACCACTGCTCGGTGGGCTGTTCCAACTTTAAGAGCCTGACACCACTCTTCACTTATGTAACTATGGTGTAATGTCATTTGAGCTTCCATTTCCCCCAAAATGAAGTAATAGTATAGCTATTGGCAATAGATTAAAACTTCAAATATCCCCCAGTGTGGTTCTGTACACTACATGAACAAAAACATATAAAGAGTGAAGGGAGCAATGAGGTAACCAAAACTGTAAAAATATAAGAGAAGGAAAGTAAATCTAAGAGCTGCATTTTTGTCAGTTCTGGCTAGGCTGGCCTGATCCGGAGGGGCCTTCCTCTTCATCAGGGGGGCAGGCCACAAAGTCTGCCAACATGGAAGCCATGGAGTCTTCATCACACTGATGGAAAGGAGGAAAAATAATTGAGAGTTTATCCTTTGTTGTAACAATCAGCCACAGTACACTAGAAAAATCAGACAAAATGCTGAGCAGTGTTTTCCCATTCATAGAGATGACGATGGTGGCCCTGCATCGTCTGATTTTTGCCCCTATAGCATTATTGGTATAAAGCGGTCTCATAGCATAGACTAGTGAAGTGAAGTCAAAGTAAGCTCACTGAGGCTAGCAGTTATAGGGTGAATTTGGGGCCAATTTCCAAAGCAGAAATAAAAATAGATTTGTAGATAAAATAGCAAAATAAAAACACAAGGATATTGTAAAGCAAAATAAAAATACTATAATGTAGAGCAAAATGAGGAACATTATGTTTTTATTTAATAACAAAGTAAATTGTAACTGGGAGTCAATGGAACCAAAATCACCTCCATGTTTAACTTGTATTTGCAATGCAGTGGCTTAGCTTTTTTCTTTTGGTATATACAGTCTATGTCCCATAACAAGCTGAATAAGTTAGTTGTATTCCAATTGAGACTTTGTAGCAGTGTCAAAAAGATCAAGAACTAACTATATTTTTATCGGTAGTGTGTAGTGTAGATCAGTAGAGCCAATAAGAGAAATTCAAAATGAAATGACTCAAATCTATAAGTCTCAGTCTCTGTCTAAACCTCTGAGAATCACATTGATGCTTGTACCTTTTTCTTCTCTGTATTTTGTGTTGTCTCCTCCTCCCTCTTCCTCTTCACTCCTTTCCCCTCCTCATCGTCTTGTTCTGCCTCTCCCTCCTGCTCCTGTGCCTCCGCCTCCGTGTCCTCGGTCAGACCCTCCTCCTGCTCTGTTGTGATGGGCCCCGACCCACTGTCTGACTGTCCCGTCTGTGAGACCTCCAGCTCCTCCTCTTGGTGAACACCGGCAACACTTTCACCACCACCGGCCTCCTGCGATGTTTCAAACACCTGCTCCTCCTACAGTTTTAAAAGAGACACTTTAAATTTCACAAAATAAAACTGTAGTATTATAATTACTCTGAAAAGACAAGGAACAAGTCACAATTGTACGATTACTCATGCTGACTTTCATGTTGACTTACATCATTGTTCAGATATGTTTCCAACAACATTTGGATTGCATAATAAAAATAAAAAAATCTTGAGAAGCTGTAGTGGTATTGCGTTACAGTAAAAGTAAAAATATTAAATACAAAAGTGAGGCCAAAAACACATTTAGTAGTAGTCTTGTCTCATGGACCCAATCTCATGTTTCATCTCATCTTGCACAAACTGTCTCATCCCACCCCTTTAAGTCACTTTTTCTTTCCCGTTATCAGTTATCATTTTTTGTTTTTGCCCTATGCATAAACCACTTGCCTGCTGATTCTCTATGGCAGCCTGCTCGTCCGATGAGTCTTCGATCTCCACCTTGTTGTCCTCTCCCTGCTCCCATGCAGCCGCCTCCTCCTGGGACGTCTCTCCGCCCTCCGTGGTCTCCTCCTCCTCCATGGCGCCCCCCGTCACGCACAGGATCTGGGGCATGGTGGGGTCCATGGTAGACTCGCCCTCGCTCTCCCGGGCCTCCTCCAGCACGCCAATGCTTTCCACTTCCTGCACCTTGAGCTCTGGGTACCCCCGTGTTTGGACTTCCTCTATCCCGCCCTCCGTCTCTGCCTCCACGCTGAACGGCTCCTCTATGGGACCCTCCTCGGCCAGAGCTTGGACCGCCTTCACCTCCTCTGTCCCGCTCTCGTTGGCTTTGTCTTCTGAACCCTCGAGCGGTGGAATGTCCCCGTCCTCATCCTCTTCTTCCTCCTCCTCCTCCAGCTCCTCGGGCTCCTCTTCATCATACTCCTCATAGTCTTCACCATCATAAAACTCCTCCCCCGCGTACTCACTGCCTTCCTCTTCCTCTTCGTCCAAGCCTTCCTCATCCTCATCCTCCATGTCGTCCATATCTTCCTCATCTTCCTCCTCCTCCTCTTCGTCAGTGCTGTTGATATTTATCACAGCGGAGTCCTCATTGTTGGCCGCAGGTGGGGGTGGTGGGTGCTGGAGGGTCCTGGATGGTTGGGTAAGCTGGTTCTGGAGCTGGTGCAGAAGTCCCATTGGTGCTGCCGAGTTGGGCTGCATTAGCATTTGTTGGAGCTGGGGTCGCCCTGGCAGCGGCTCGGTTAAAGAACCAGGGCCCGGGAGTGTGTTGGGACCCATTGGAGGAACCAAAGATACAACAGAAACGTTGGAAGGAGGGAATGAGTTCACAGAAGTTGTGTTAGATGTTAGATGAGGAGAAGAAGTGGTTAAATCATTGGCAAGTGACATTCCATCTATCGTTGTGGTTGCTGATGTTGTGGCTGCCATGGAGGCCGCATCCCCACCTGGTAGCGGGACAGTAGTGGCACCGGGTGTGGGTAAACTTTCTTCTTGTTGGTTGTTCACGTCGAGCATACCTGGCGGGACAATCACCACACTGTCATCAGAATCACTCGCCAAAGAAATCTCTACATCCTCGGCTTCTTCTTTGTCATAGCGCACAAAAACAGGCCGCTGTCCATCCAGGGGCCCCACTGGAGCTGAATCAGGGTGAGGCAGGTGCATTAGGTCACCCGCAGAGGGTGTTTGTCCCGGGAGTCCAGGGACCATGGACAGGTGGTTCTCCAGTGAGCTCAGCAGGGAGCCATGGCCCAGACCCAGAGAGTGGCGGGATGGGAAGGATGGGGCACCATTAGCGCCAACTAGAAGAGTAGGCAAAGTCAGTCCTGGATTGGGTCCTTGTGCAGACTGGATACCCGCGGCAGACGGGGTGGGTTTGACGGTGAGAGGGGGCAGCGGCAGGGCCATGGAGGGGGTGCGAGGGTGGAGGAGGATGTTACAGATTGTCAGAGCCTCAGTGCAGAATGAAGACACCTGAAAATAACACAACACATTAACACTAATTAAAATAAGATAAAATTAGAGTTGATGCAATTAAAAAGAACATGCAAGAGGCTACATGGGGTTTTCTGCCTTTACCACATTTTCTCAGTTACTCAATGCACAGTCAAATTATAGTGGTTACACAATTTACATACAACCCCTTTCCAGTAATTTCACAGTAAATAACAGTTACAAGAGCTGCTCTTGTTTTAATCAAAAAAGCAGAAGCTGTATGTGTGTTATCATTTATACTCATCCAAAGTTTGCATAATAGGTTAGGTCAGAGGGTCGAACAGAACATATTTCCTACAAGGCAAATGAGATGAGGCTTACTAAAAAAACATCCAGAAATAGACAATACAAGTATAACCAACTCATAAACAAATCGATCTGCTAGCTAAGTGTGAAGAGTGTATAAAGAAGTATTATATTTTGAATTTTAACCTTGGTATTTCTGTCTGTACGCCCTCTGCTCAGGATGGACACAGCACAGGTTAAAGGAGAAGGCCAACATGGTGAAGGAACGAGGACCAGAGCCAGCAAAAGCCTACAATTTTATAAGACAAAAAATATTTTTTCAGATGTGGGTACTTTAAAGTTCAACAGTGTATGTATTGTACACTTCAGACCTATAGAGTTCCTGTCTGCTCAGAGCGCTGTTGTACTGGCCACTCACGCCCCCTATTGACTCACACAAGTTGTTGCTATTCTGTTGCTGCTGAAGACGTACACACAGTGGCAACACCACATCGTGGAGGCGCTAAAAAGGCAAAATAATAAAGTTATATATGGGCAAGCCAAAACTATAACTGTGGTGTCTTTAGCAGAAAAAGACGTACCTTGTGAATGTCATCTTTTAGTAGTGTGCCACTGCTGAGTATAATTTCTCTAAGAACTGTAAATAAAAATTTCAAATTTGAAAATAATTCAGACGTCAACAGGTACAATGTTGTGGGCAAACTTGTGGGCATCTTACCTCTAAGGGCTGAATTACATGTGTCTACATTAGCATGCTGGTCTCCCTTTCTCTGGAGCATGGGTGCCACTGAGTCTGACATGACCAAAGTCTTCGTTCTGCGAGGACCAGGTTTTCCTCCAGGCACCACATCAGAGGACAGACCAGCTCGAAGCTGCAGATAGAAGGGAAACAATCACAGTAATTTTATTGCTACTTGTTGTGTAAATCTTAAGTCATTTTTTTTAAAAAAGAGTCAAAGTAAGGTAGACAAGACCTTGATGGCCTCAGCTCCTGGTGTGATCTCTCCCAACAAATGATTGAACAGATGCTCAGAGTGAACAGAGCTGCCCTGGAGGATGTTTGCAGAGGCTCCGACCACCTGCAGCCACAGCTCCAAAGCCTTGTACACTGCCACCCTCACAGAGCTGAAACCAACATGAAAAAATATTCATAACAACCTGAAGCAAAATCACCACTACAGTGTCTAAAATGTTGTTTGTTACAATTAACAATACAAATAAAAATATTCACATTTGAGAGCTCTGCACTAGGTTGAACAATGCAGTATATAAAACTGTTGAGAAAACTGTGCCATCAAACAGATTTTTAGAGCATTTCATAATTACACACCTGTATGCCCTCTGCTGGCCCAGGCTGGCCTCGGGGATTGGTGTCCAAGCTGACAGAGTCTGTGAGAACAATCTCTGCAGGACTACGGCGTACTGAACCATACCCACACGTGTTCTGTGGGAAAAATGTTTACTTAAATTCTTCACAAGACACATATAAACTAAACTATAGTGCCACAACACTTACGCTGTAATAAGTGCAGACAGGACCTCCAGTGTGTTGGTGTGTATGACGGGCAAGACCAATAACCGCACACTCCCATCACCAGTTAAATTCTGTGATACAAATAGATATACATGCAGTTACTTGTGTTGCTTTGTTAGTCAATATATTGTCACATGTATGAACTAAACTACACCAAAACAAGTTATGTGTTCTTACGATGCTTTTAGAGCTGACAGCAAGGGCTCGACACACCAGGTTAAGTATTGGTCTGACAGGAAGCCGGACTGCTGATGCTGGATCCACCCTGAGGGACAAAACAGAATACGTTTAATTAAATACACCAGCGACCACAATATCATTATGAAAACAATTCGATTCAAATAATAACTGTTTCTGATACTTTAATTTCTTACCTGAGAGTGTGTCTTAACGCCAAACAAATGGCTGTGTATCTGTGCTGTAGCTGAAGCACCAGGAGAGGGTCTGATTGGTCGAGGGGAGGGAAAGCCAACTCCACTCCTGGGCCTTCATACTGAACTGTTCCTTCTACAGGGCAGAACAAAACAGAAGGTAGAGAACATGCATTAAAACATTATATACATTTTAATGTATATAATAACTGAATGGTTCTTCTATGACGTACCCATTTCTGATCCATGGTAGATTTGATCCAGCAAGATGTTGGCTGAAGCGAGTAGGCAGTGAATCTGAGTGGTCCAGCCTTCTGCCCTGCCAGCTCCTACTCCCCGATCTAAAAGCCCCCCAAGGCACGGCAGGTGACCATAACATTGACAAGCCATCTGAAGCAATAACACAGAAAAAATAAATTCAGCTACAAAAAAGTAGGGAACTCACAAACTATACACAAATGTGCATGAAAACAAACCTCTTGGGTCTTCTTATTAATGCTATCCATTTTTGAAAGAAAATAAGCCCCAAGTTTATCCTAGAAAATAAAACAATAAGTTTAAGATGCATAACTTACATTACATTGCTAATATTTTAAGATGTTGGTAGGCTTACTTACCCTCAATGAACCGCAAGCTCGTGGGTAATAGCTCATACAAGCCATCATCCCTTCCATAGCTGCCAAATCACACTGGCAACACAAATAATGCACAGCCTTCACACACACAAATTCACACATTAAACAAAGAATATCAATATTTTAAATACCTCTGCTTTAAGCCCAAGCAGGGAAGTAAGAATACCCAGGATCGAGTTTAGACCCACTTCCCTGGACAACTCTGCGATCTGTGATGAGTACTGCAACACATCTTTTAAAATATTCACCGCTAACTGAATGGTCTGGACTGGAGCTTGAGACTGGAGGCAGATCAATGCAAAGTAGTATGTGTGTGAATCTTTGAAAGTGTATAGTAATATTTGTAATGGTTTAATGATGTTACCTGGATAACCTGTTGGAGTGAACGCAGCCAGGAGAGGCAGTGCTGCTGGAACACTTCACTGGAGCTGTCTCTGACCAGCATTGACAGCAGGCACAGCCCCTCAAACCTTCAACACAAAACAATATGGGAATACAACACATTTAAAGCTAAGTAAGTAATAAATCCCAAGAGTCAGTGGAGGCACTTAACAGTTGTCAATTACAGTAAATGCTGCATGGAATAAGGCAAGTTTATTTGTATAGCACAATTTGTAATAGTAAAGTAATTCAAAGTGATTTACAGAATAAGAAATAAATTAAAATCACATAAAAAACAAATCAAAACATAAATAAACAGAAGTGAGAGAGAAGAGTGCAGAATAAAAACCTTTCAGTCATATGCTCAGCTAAACTGTTCTGAGCCTGGATTTAAACAGTCAAAGTAGAGGCCTGTCCCACATGTTCAGGAAGACTGTTCCAGGTTTTAGCTACATGAATCTGAAACACTGACTCCCCATGGTCAGTCCTGATTCTGGGCACCAGCAGGGGCCAGTCCCTGAGGTCCTTGGAATGAAAGATGGTTTATATGGCACTAACATGTCAGAGATGTACTGGTGCTAGCCATGGAGAGACTTGTGCACAAGCAGAGCTGCTTTAACCACTGTTCATTGAGCCACAGAATAAAATGCCAATTAAGGACGTTTAACTTGATTTGTGAAGATGAAAGGTCTGAAAACTTATACAATCAGGCTTACATCATAGATTGTATGACTTACACTGACTACAGTCATATTACTGACAATGATCCCATGCTCTTTCTCACCTGGTCTTACTCGAGCCAAGTTTGGCATTGCTAAAACCCACGAGACCTACAACAGCACTCGCACCCTGTGAAAAGAAAACACATGTTAATCCTCAGAGATACAAACGTGTCAGACACAGATCAGAAACTCTGTCTGGCCAGTCCCCAGATGTGCAACAGCAGCATAACAAAGCTGTGCATCCCTCCAGGTGCTCTGCCGTAGCCTCCGCGGGCTAACGCGAACATCCTGAACTCACGGCCGCGGCCCGGGGGCTCTCACCTGGGTCTGGAGGACGCCATGTTCCCTGTAGCTGGACAACAGCACCGGTAAATACTCCGGGCGCTGCTCTTTCAGAACAGACACCAAACCCTCCGTGAGACGCATCGCGGACGGGCCATGCAGCCAGGACGACGCGGCCATCTTTCCCTCTCCACGCATACACGTCATCTCTGTGCGCCGGGATTTCAGACCGCTCTGTTGTTTGTGGTTTGGTTTAATAGATCCATGTTTGGAGGTGGAGGACGCTTGTTTGCAGCATTTATTTACCCCCGCTAATATAAACCCACATCTGATGGATTAAGTCATCTTCTGGTTCATAAATAGTGACTTTGGCCCGAGTTTTGTGATGGCAAATGAGCGGCTTCGAGCTCTGGAGGAGGTGGAGAAGGAGATCGCGATGATCCTTCAGTGCGCAGGTGAGACACACATTTACCAATTTTCACTACTCAGGGTCTTCTGTCATGTGTATTTTGTACTAATTAGACCCCCAATTTAATTATTTTTTAATTATGTTTGCCTTAAAACTCACTTTCATTCTCTGACTTCAAACACCGCGTGAGTTGTGTGGTTCTCTTTATTTTTTATTGATTTAATCTAATCTAATTTAATCTATTTTACTTTTTTACGGCTATTTTATGTTTATTATGGGTTTGCTTTTATTTGATTTTACTGGTTGATTGTGTTTGGACAGGTATGACCATATGAGCATTTTATCTTTTTGTTGTCTTAATTTTATGATCTCTGTGCAGCACTTGAACCTGCTTTGTTTGTAAAATTTGCTGTATAAATAAAGTGGATTTGGATAAATGCCGTTTAAAATGATTTCATTCCATAGTAAATCTGAATAACCCAAACCATTTAACCACTGACAGACCTGTATTGTAATTATAGTATTCAGTCACTACCATCACCATCTCCTCGGAACATTTGGCATTCTCACTACCAGATCTAAACCAGAGCTATAAAGGATTATTTAGGTCTAAATGAGACCTATACCAGGTGTGATATTGGACTACACATTTGCTTTACTAACCGATGAATAACTCAAAAAAGACAACATTTTGATCGAATACAGCAAATATCTGAATCCGCACACCACCTGCAGAGCCTGCTGTACCAAATTTGAGATTCGCGGTTCTACTCCTGTGATACTATTACATTTAATGGAACATTAAACTGTATAAACTCCTGTGTTTGTATTGTAGGTAACATTGTGTTGGAGCTCTCCAAAGACAAACACAATGCCAGTCACTTGGACAGGCAGCTGTTGCAGTTCCAGAGCTCTGTGAACCGAGTGGAGAGTGAGCTGAGTGCGCAGATCCGATATCTTACACAGGTTCAATACATTCATTACAGCCCATATAATTATTGCAATATTTAACAAATAAAGTTATACTGTGTTCAATAAAAGCAACTATAAACAGAGACATTTTGTTTTACAGGTGGCTACTGGTCAGCCTCATGAGGGGTCCACGTATTCGGCCCGGAAGGACTGTCAAATGGCCCTGAACAGAGCAGAGTACGCAAAGGTCAAACTGGGAGAATTGGGACGCACCTGTGAAGTCATGCTGGAGCAGCAGCAGTCATGAGAATACAGACTCTGGACACTTGAGCACTGAATGTTGACAAGATGCTTTTTTTCTACAATTTTTATTAATAAATAAAAACCTCTCAAACCTGCCACAGTATCATAAAGAAAATATTTGGCTTTCCAAGTACCACCAAAACAAATAATGTAATAAACAAGAAGTCATCCAAAGGAGGACAAAAAGTAGATGCAATTAAAAATCAAATTTTTTTTTCATAAACTCCAGAGCTGCCCAAGTATCACCTGAAGGAGCTTGTCTACCATCATGACAAGAAACTATGGGGTATGTTCAACACATACTGCAATTAAGCTTCTGCCTTTGACTATTCATGAAGATCAGCCTTCTGTAATATGAAACTTTTAAGATATTTTGTTATAAATTGTTAATTGCTATGGCACTGGTACTGATTTTTATATACATAAAATGAAAGTAACTTGCTTCTCAGTTGTATAAATAAATTGTATATATATTTTTATATATATAGTGCTCTACTTCCTCAAATCTTTCAGTAATACAAACCCTTTTAATGTTACAATAATGATCACACATTTGTTTAAGTAATACTATCATAGTTTTTAATATTTAGTAGTATCAATACATAGATGGCAGTGCAATGTAATTACCACTGTATGGAATGTATTCAGGCCAACTTGTGACAATAAAAAATCTGAAATAATATTTTTTCACATATTAACAAAGACATGCTATTTAAAACATTTAAATCACAGAAGATATCAAACATATAGACGATTTCCACCATTAATTATCCCATAGGTAGTTGTGCAAAGGCCACTATAAATGTTGATAATAAATGTTCATATAAGTTCAGTATTACAGTGCACAGTGCTCGTGTGTAGGAGTGTTCCTCAGTAGTGGCCACAGTTGAAGCTAGCAGAAAGGGTCTTCCTCCTTGTCATTCATATCAGTAAACTGCAGACGAGCAAAATCTTCAAACACCAAGTCATCCACCTGAGACGGTGTACTAAACGGAGAAGAATTTATATAAAATTTCATCATTATAGACAAGCATTCATTATTAGAAGAACATGACTGAGGTATAAATACTGGAATAAGCTTTTTTTTGCTATTTGTTATACTAAAATTGCTAAAGAATAAGACAATCAAAGCTCATCACATTAAACATTTATAGGAGCTTTTGATGAGGCATAAGAAGATTTCATATTCAGAATGTTGGCTTGACTTGCCTTCAGCGTGATCTGAAAAGGCTCTCATCTCATCTGTTCTCATCTTAAATGTGTCCCGCTCTTGTGCTTTTACTTTGCACTTAAGTCCAAATAAGAACATGAAGATATACTGTGGATTATCATATTTTTTTACACTGGATTCCCTGTTTAGCAGAACCCCCCATGACCTTCCTTGCTCTGAGTAATCTTATGTGTAATATTGTGTGTGTCTGTGCCAAAAGTATAATACTTTATAATATTAAGAAACATGCATTAGATGTGCTGGCCAGGTAGACTTTAATCACCTGAGCTGTTAGCAGAAGCTTATCTCCACTATTTGCAGACTTTTGAGCTTTCCTTGCTGATTTGCTGCACTCCAATCACAATAAGTGAATTGTTTAAAGCCTGCCTAAAGCCTTGTTGCGGTGATAGATTCATATTGATCAGATGCACTAGAATTACACAGCCGCACTTACTTAGTCTCCAGCTCTATCAGGCTTGTGTCCACGAGAACACCGGTCTCTGCAGCAGGGACGAGATAACTCAAACAGTTAATTAAATGTCCCCTGATTATTTGGTATTATTGAGATTCACGTGAGAGAGATTACCAGGCTGTGGAGGAGTGGGCGTCTCTTCTTTAGGCTTAGGGTGCATCAGGACAAATGGAAGCTCCACTGCCACGTCCCTAAAGACCAGAAGTTTACATGCAATCAAAACACAAATAATACACACAATACACACATCATATTTCACATTGTTAGCAGCCATGGCAGGCGTGTCATTATGGCCATTATCTTTTGTTGCATTCTCATCGCCCACCAAGGACAAATTAGTTTCCGAGGAAATCCAATTATGTTTTTTTGTTCAGCCACATACAATTTTGTGTCTTTGAGTCTTGTAATCATAAACGTAATCATGTAATCATGTAAACCTACTTGAACGACAATAATAATTCTCACTACTAATTTGTCATTTTGTTCCATAAATAAATAGTGAGCTAATTTAAATATCCAATCCATAACGTCACCATTTGACTGCAGATCAAACATACAGTTGATTCAGTGTTAGATGGTTCACTTACGCTCCAAGAGACACCACAGCCTTGACCCGGACTTTGTAGGACACCAGGATTCCCATAGTCTTCTTATCTGAAGCCTCTTTCATTCTGTAACAGATTAACACTATTGTATTAATGTCTTCTAAGTTTTCTTTTATGCATTGTTAACCTGCAACACCTCTATTGGCATCTCTATCAGCACCTTGACAAGTATGTGCAAAGGAGACACATTCTAACTTCAGAATAACCAACACTAGTTTAAACAATGGAAAATATTTGATCAGCAAGGCCAATAGCTTGACTAGGCCTTGTATTAGCTTAGTGCATACATGGTGCTGGAGGCCAAGTTGGTGTCTTCGTGTTTGAGTTTTCCGTCTAGAGCGAGGCCTCTCTTCTCTCTATTGGGCCCTAACACTGGAGTCAGAGTGTAGATCTTACACAGGGTGGAGCTGGGACTCACCGGGTCCCTGCAGGCAGAAAACATCAAGTCATTTCACCATGACACAGAATAATATCGTTGCATCTTTTAACAAGCTACAAAACCAATGAGATATTTTTAATAATACATTTTTGTTGCATGTGTTTATTGAAGGTGCATACGTTGGTTGGAGGAGGGTCTGCCATTTACATCATCAACATTATGGAGATGTTACTGTTTTGCCTGCATGTTCCACAGTATGGCATTAAACTTATCTATTTCCATGAAGACAAGCACATGGCTCTATGAAGAGGCAAGCTCGTTCATGTGACTTGAAGCTATTAGGTTCTCTTTTCAGACCAAAGGTTTGTTTTCATACCTGACAGTTGGACGGTGGAGGCAGAATAACAGCGCCATCTGCAGTTCGACTTCCTCAGGACAGTATCCCAGGTGTGTGAGAGTAAAAAAGTCCCCTCATCCTGGTTTATTGTCTTGGGGGCACGTTTCCATATTTCGATTGCCTCTTTAATCCAGGGACAATGTTTGTTCTCCTCTGTTCCAATGACGTTTAGTCTGTCTCAGTCCATAATGTGCTTCTCTCCTTTAGAGTCAGAAATGGCCAATTTGAGTTGTTCCTGTTCTGCTTTGTGTTTTATTGCAGCTTGCCTGCTTTACTTTGGTTTTTTACTCTCATACACCTGAAATACTGTCCTGAGGAAGTCAGACTGCAGATGGCGCTGTCATCCTCCCTCCACCAGTAGGAAGACAGTGCTACAACCTGTTTAAATCAGCAACATCATGTGGCCACTCTGAGGAAAACCGCCGGTGAGCAGTTAAAACTGTCCGGTATGAAAACAAACCTTAGGTCTGAAAAAATAACCTAATAACATAAATGATCAGAAGACCAAATGATCCTCATTGGACCATGTGACTTTAAACTGGAGCATGTGTACTCACTCTGCTTCGATCATTGCTACTGGACACATGTACTGTGCGGTGGAGAAGAGGATGTCTGCAAACTGACGAACTACAACATCACAATTACACTGGTATTAACACAATGTTTATACATATACTACAGTATATTTATCTGAATGAATTACCAGATACTTTGATCTTCTTGACCGTCTTAGTGGAGTTGTTGGTGACATGAACATTGATGTTTATAGGCTCTCCATGATAATACAACTGCCAAAGAAAGCATGTTAGTAAATGTAATGGGAAGGATAAAAAGCAGTAAGGCTATTGCTCCCTATAAACAGAAACTCAACATTTACCATCACCAATTCAAGGTACTTCCTACACTCTGCCATTCTGTACTGGACCCTCCTGTTATCTTTGTCTTCAACAAACACTATGCAATGCCAGTGTATGTGGAGGGTCTAACTACCAAACTTCATGTTGGTGGACAAACATCTGCACCAACTGAGCAGGGCTGTGTAGAGTATAAAAACTGTACTCAAGTAAGAGAAACTTCCAAATAATACCAATATCAATGTAGTGGTCAAACAGTAAAATTATTTTTGAGGGATAGTACTACTCAAGTATTTGTTTGGAGGTAGATTTATAAATTGCACTTGTCACACTACACTGCAAACTGTATATTACCCAAGAATGAGGAAAGATATGGTGTCTAAAAACTACAACTTCTTAAAACAATTACTTGATTAAATGTAACTGAGTACTACCCGCCCCTGCCACCCACAATAGTCGTGACAGTAAAAAAGTACACTACAATAAAATGGTGTACCTCTTTGTCCAGTGACGCCTCCAGATGCAGGGACCTGTCCGACATGAGGAAGTTGTGGCTCGTCTCCCCCATGGGCTGGGGCCCGGGGTTCTCGGGGGCGTACTGGACTTTTCGGATGAGGAGGTGCACTGAGTTCCTTTGGTGGATCTTTTCGTCCTCCGCCTTGGCACAGAACACCTGGAGCTCGTAGTCCACTCCGCAGGCCTTCCCCGTGTCCTCCGGGCCGGGCTGCAGCGTCACTGAGCACGGCAGGTTGTGTGGGATCTGCAAAAAACAAAAAAACAATAGAATTATCACACTTTTAAAATACTTGGATTCAAAGTGATATGCTAATCTGAAAGGTGTAACTTTTCTTTGCCTGAAATTTCCACAGTACGTCGTTAATAATTGATGAAATACAAGATAGTTTTATTTATTTTGTTCTACTTTGGTCTAGTGATGCCTCCTGCCCGATTCAATGGAGATAAATTAAATAAATAACATCTCAATGAAGACAATCAGGTGATGGGTCCTTCACCAGAAAAGTTACATAGTGAATCTTTAAATAAAACAGACAGAGGATGGATGTATTTTGCACTGTACATTTACATGCTCAATAAATAGATCTGATTAATGGATAAAATTAGAATCAAATTAGAATAATGTTTTCAGTTTTTCCTGTAATCCTTGTCTTTTTGCAGGTGCTGGACACGCCCATCAGAAAAGTTACACAGTAGAACTTTAAGAGTTGGTGAATGTGTACCCCGAGTCTATCAATAGCGATGTTTTTACAGCGCTAAACACATTTATTAGACCACCTGTCATGAAAACAAGAAAACATAAATAATTTCATAGTATATCAAAAACCTGCTTCAGATTATTCATTAAGAAAATGACCAAATAGTCCCTGTTGACTAATAATAACCAGTGTCAGTATTTAGTGTGAGCAGCTTTCGTGCAGATCACAGCTGCATTCTTACATTGCTTTTGTTTAGTTTTGCAACGTCTCTTTTGTTACTGAGTCCAAATAGTTTCTAACTGTTCCCAGAGATTTGCTTTGGATGAGACTTTTTGTTATTTTTAGAAAACATTAAACTTGAAAATGTATAGATAGAAACAATAGTTCTATTTTAGCATTAAAGATGTCGTTCTGATAAAAAGATCTTGCATGTACTGGCGAATTAACCATTACAGAAACATAAAGAGATATTTTGGTAAATTGTTAAATTCTGGCAAACATCTTATACTGGGTGGTGCTCTCATAAATTTGTTAAGCTCTGTAGCTTTTAGGAGAAACATTGACATTTTAAGATAAAGGGAAAATCGTCTTGGTTTGAACCCTGCACAGTGTCAGTTAACATGTTGTTTTGTGTTGTAACATAAAAGTGTTGTTATTCATAAGAATGAGTCCAATAAACAGAGTGCTTCTAAAGGGAGGTCCCAGAGCGCAGAGGAGATGGATGAGTTTAATACAGACGCAATCTTCCCACACACAGTGAAATTATTACAGGCACTTTGTTTAATACACGTCTTATAAGAACGAACAAGAAACGTTTCCATAAAACAACAATTTACCACCGCATATAAAAGTTATTACCTAATGTTTCTGGCGAGAATAATAATGGAGTTGAGTATGGCAAGAACAATGTTTCTATCATTATTATATAATGTTGTTTTTTTTACTAGACTAACTGGCCACGTTGGATCTAGTTGCTTTTGAAAAATAAAAAATAAAACATGCATTAACTACCCTAATTATCAGTATTAGATCCACTTTTAGGTGTTTTTTAGCTTTTACTTTTTAGATTCATATTTGTCCATTATAAGTCTGTGAAAAGCCATGAAAAAGCAGTTTGACAATCTGGTACGATGCCAAGAAATGCCGGCAAATTAGTGGCTAAAAACTGAATTTTTTTTAAGTAAACCCAAACTAAGTTATATCCAAAACAGGGACTTTTTATAATAGCTCCCTCACAACACTTGTCATGTTTGTAGTGTACTTTGAGTCTTATAAAATACGCCCCAGTAAACTACAAAGTGAGTTTTGGTGTGTGGTACATTACAGTGAAGTTGAAGGGGTAGGCGTGTGCTCCTAGCTTTTTGGTGAGTTTCTCCTGCAGTTGACTGAGAATCTGCTGGGACACGGGAGGACGGGAACACTT
>KN494519.1:12600-60717 GCA_000787155.1 Scartelaos histophorus | reverse complement strand
GGACTTTATGAAAAGACAGTCCCAGGACGTCCAGATCCTCGCGGCCGTAACGGAACGCACATGTGAGCGACACGAATACTGCAGAGGAGAAGAAGAAATGAACCGGACGTGGCATCGGGTTAGAATATAAAGACAGACTTACCTTTGCGGTCTTTGAGATACTCCAGATCTACAAGCACCACGCCATCTGAAAAGAAACATCCACTATTTCATCCATGTTCATCAACTTCCTGTTTGTGTCATTTATGTCACGTCAGGCGACAGTATCTCCGCTGGTAGAGTGTTTCTCCACTGATCCGAAAGTTGGCAGTTTGAATTTATCATTTTTAGAGCGATCAGATCCACCGCCCCACAAGTTGTCGGTGCGATTCCAGGTGTGAGCTCCCACAGGAGGCTGCAGACATTCACCTGTGTTCACTGTGTATGAATGAATGTGAGCGGATGAGCAGTTCCTTGATGTAAAAAGCCTTGAGGACGTTGATGGTAAAAAGGTGCTATAAAAAGCGTGAGCATCTCGGCTAAAAACCAGAACCCCCTGAATCAGTGAAATGGGCGAGTAAGTTGATTGTCCATCCTCAGAGCAGCCGGACTCTCTGTACTCGAGACAGTTACAGCGTCCTAGAGTTTTCTAAAAAACGTGAAACATCCTCTAAGCTCAGAGTTTCAGCTGCTTCCCTCTGGCCTGAGGCTTTTAGATCTAGAATGAATCATTTTAAAAGGTGCTTCGTTCCAGCTGCTGTCGAACGTATGAATAAACTGTAATCTATTTATTTATCAAAATTTTAGCACCCTGTCTTGGAAAATCTTGTTTTTTTTAAAAATATATTTAATGTTTTGAATGATTTTTAGTGTTAATTATTCATGGAACAAAAAACATAAAATAATTGCATACGTCATTTTTTCAGGTTTTTCAGGAAACACAAAAAACTCCCCCCAAAATTGAAATTATGGCATAAATTATGACAAAGTGAACTTAGGCAAAAAGTGACTTAGGCGATTATTTTAGGAAGGTGACGATTTGTAACTGTGCTCTTAACTGTGCTTTTCTTAAATCTACAAAACAAATTTACCTATGTGTACGAATAAAACAACCAAATTTTACCTAACCTTGTACTAAGTTGTTAATTACTATGGCAACTGAGCTCATTTTTCATCACTCTTAAATCTGTGGATATATGTTTTATTCTTGTGTATTTCTTTATTGACTATAACTTTAAATTGGACCTAAAACGTAACTAAAACTGTATTTATTTTGTTCAATAAATACATAAAACTACACTGAACCCCAGTTTGCTGATCAAATTAATTATGAAAACCAGTTGTTATTGAGGAAGTGAAGACAGCTCCTCACCATCAGCTGTTTGAGGTGTTTGGAGCATAACAATCAGGGGACTTGATAATGACATGAATATGCAGCACGTCCCTGTCAGATGGAGAGGTCCACCAGGGGATGACTGGAATCCTAAGTTTCCCATTACAAGAGTCACATCCTCCTGTTATTACCATGTATCCTTTGTTTACCGCTGATTACACCATTTGCACTGTTGAATAAATCTGCTGCTTTTTCATTTTAAGAGGATCAAGGTCAATAATTCACAGGTAAATTCTCGCTTTACGGCTCAATTAACATCAACACCTTTTGATCTTGATACAATAATACATAATAATGCATTAGTTTTATATAGAGCTTTTCTGAAACTAGTAATTACATGAGTTGTTTTACTGACGGACAATCTTTTGCTCCTTTACCTCATTAAACACTTATTATAATCATTTACCCAATAACAGCAGCTTAAAAACAAACATTCTGACTTTGAGCATGGCCGACTCTCCACAGATCTGACCTGTATCCTGTCCTGGTGGTGCAGAAAACTCTAGTGTCATATTGCATTATAAGAGCCAATCAGGTGGTGCACTCTCCTCCAGAAAAGTTACACTGTGCAGCTTTAAACTAATCATTATTCCCCCAAAAACAAGCAAAACTAAACGTCTTCAGCTGCAAAACTCTTGGTGTGTCTTGGACTTACCTACTGGGTCCACGTGGTCCAAGTGGTCAACGAAATCCCTCTTCCCAAGATAAACCGTAAGCTGAAAACCAAATATAACTTTTTAACAACTTTTGACATAAAGAAACTAGCTGTACTCAAAATGAAACCATCCATACCTTATTGTTCGGACTGGACTTTTTAAAGACCCTGAAAAAGACAATGGAAAAAGGCTTTACAAAACCACACATTAGGGACAATACGTGATTATTAACTCTGTTCTGGATATTCAAATTCTTGGTTATGAAATCTACAGTTATTAACGCACGTGATGTAAAGTGAGCATTAGGGAGCTCGATTAGAGATCACATAGAGCACTGAATGGCACTGCAAAACTAAACAGGAAATGACCTGATAGATTCCAGGAAAAGTGCACAATTAAAATGCACATTAGAAAGCCCTAATAGGAAAACTGCGAATGCATTTAGGCTGTAATTTTCTACAAAGGCCGTGTTAAATGCCTCTTGTGTACACACAGGGAGACAAAACAAATGTCAAAGTCGAGGTTAAGTTTGTGTGCATACAAACAGAGAAACAAATACAAATATGTGTGGAAAAATGGTACGTTGTGATGGTGATAATTACATATTTGACACGGGAACGTTGGATGGAAATAAAAACAGCCTCAGCCTTGGATGAAAACTGTATTATCAATAAACAACATGTTAGATCAGTGGTTTTAACTAAGCTACTAAGAACAACTAAATACAACATTTATATGTCTTATTTGACCCTAGTCTCTTTCTATCTCTTTGCTACTTGTTTATAATGTATTATTACAGTTTATATTGGTGCTCTTTGTTATGATAATATATTGAGATGTTTGAGCTACTGTGTCCAAGTAATTTCCCTTGTTTATAAGTTTTTCTAACTACAAGATGGACTGAACCAGGTCTAAATTCCATCTAAACCAGGACTACACTGTGTCTGTGGAAGTTAAACCTCCACATCTGTTGGAAGACCAAATATGGAAGACCAAATATGATTTATGTTATGTTTCTGTAAACAGAAAGATTATGATTTGATTTTTAAATAAATCATATCACAGTTTTGGCAGGTGACCCTTGCACATCAGGTGATGGGACACAGAAGAATGTGCTAGTTTTGACTTTCTGAGGGAAAACATCAGTGACACATCCGGGCGAACAGCAAAAAGGACCCTCACTTCCTTAACCCCGGACACCAAAAACTCAACTTCAGCAAATCCCTCTGAGCCACTGACATTAAGGCAAAAACAGCAAGTAATGTGCAGTCTTACCTAGTGATGAGTGTGGGTTTGTAAGCCACTCTCCCTATTGCAATATTGTGATACAGTACATTATTAAGTAAGCTACATATAAGTTGACTTGCCTATGCATTAGGACTAGTATTTAACACATAAAACCCCATAAAGCTGCGTGCACAAACTGCGCTTCAGTCGAGCAGCTTAGACATGGAAGCTGAGTTATGAATATAAGATATTAAAGTCATGGAAAAATGTGCCAATCTCGTTTCCTGTTATGCAGCTGTATCCAAAAGGGAACTTTCGCTGTTTTTCACTTATCTTCCATAAACATCCTGTTGCGCAAGACCATATGGTTTATTGGCTTACATTTGGCACTGAAGCCTGAATTCTGCTTAAATTCTGAACACATTTGTCAAAATATGACGATAAGATATGCGAGTTTTTTGTATCCTTAGTCCTTCGTGTGCAGTAAATAAGCAGTCAGGAGCCTCACCTGGTGCCTGGTTTGTCGCCCATTTCCTCTGCGCTCCGAGCGTCTTCAGATCCACGGGCCCCTGGTGCAGTTTGGGAGACGCGCGTCGTACTGGAGACAAGTCAGACTACACACAGCTGCTGTGCAGGACCACGCCCACTTCAATCACATCACACACACACACACACACACACACACACACACAAACACACACAAAATGCCACTAAAAGTGATGTGGTTATGTCTTTCTCACCATAGGCCAAAGACCTTGGGTCGATTAGTCATGATGCGTCTGTTTTTCATCACAGAACGTCCTACTGTCGTGTTATTTTAGTAGATCCATGTCACACCCTCACAAAACAAAACAAAATGCTGAAAAGAAGTCGTCCTAAAAGGTGTTTTATATTTAATGTAGAAGCGCGTCTGCCACTTGTTGTCTCCACTTTTATGGAGACGTTTTCCTTGAATAGTCCATAGTCTTTTCTTATCTTTCAAACGGGGCCAAATCACACATCTTTGAGGCGGTGACCCAGTTCACTCTAAGTTATTTTATACTTAACTGTAGTTTTCTTGAACGTTTTCTGCATTTGTCAAAGGACATAGAATGAAGTAAATGCATACGGTCTATGAATACCGTTATTTTCATAGGTCCATGGTAAAGATAAATACCAGCTCAAAAAACTCAAACTTTTGACATCCTGTGCGACCCTACAAAATAAAAGTCTTGTCACAAGTGCTTTTATTTTGACGCGTCATGCCGGATCTGGCACAGCGTGGGCGTGGCGCCACAGTGAGCGCCTTGACTGCGTTCTGCGGTGCAGACGAGACCGGCCGGCTGACTGAATAACTACAGGGACTGCCCGCTATTCCGCCGAGTCAGCGTGTTGTACGTGAAGTGTGCCCGGACGAAGCTAACATGTCCCCCCGCTCCGCCGTGTGTCTGTGCGCGGTCCTGGCGCTGCTCCTGCCGCTCCAAGGTGAGTCTTTGTCCCGCACACACCTCCGAACCGCCCGCCACATGTTCAGCCTTTGTGCCGCACTCCCAGGGCCCCGGCGGCCCCCGCGCCACACATTAAACACACCATCCATAATATCACCCTTAGCCTGTGTTAGTCTCCCACAGCTTCCACCGCGCACCTGAACGCACCGCAGGTTTTGTCTTCATTGGGAAACGGTCCATGTGCTTCGATTTTCTGTGACTGCAAAACCAGACAATCTGAATCAGAAAGCCGGTGTCGTTATAGTATATAGTTAAGTTATACGTTATATCTTAGGCTAATATGTATAGGAAGGTTTTTAAAAATGATTTTTATTGCCGTAAAATAGTCTAGTTTCTACACAAGGGAGAAGTGATGGGGATCAGAGTGATGCTGGCACCGCCCACAGTGAGTCTGACTGGGGCACACACTGCCAGGAAACGCCTGATGTCACTCTCCCCTATAGCAGCCATGTGGAAGATGGTGATCAAAATGGTGGTTAGTAGGAGACAGATGAGGTGTCTGCTCAGGCAGGTGAACAAAAGGCCAGACTATAGCCAGAATATAGAACAGGACAGCCTGTCCAGATCTCCACCCACTATATTTCACTCTGCTTTGTGTTCAAGTGAATTATTTAAGCACTATGTGGATGACATCTTTAAATGTTTGTTGTACATAAAACCTGTACCGTGCCATCTTAACTTGTTGGTATTAATTATGCAGTGAAATGTCCTGAATGCATTTGTCTTGACCAGCCAATAGGGATTAAGGGATAAAGGATTAAGGACTGATGGAGGGTTCAGAGGTTAGCACAACTTTAATTTATATTCATGAACATGTGCTGCAAAACAATCCAATCCACTTTATTTCTATAGCACATTTTATAAAATACAATTTTATGCTGCACATATAACATATTAGAAATAAAAAATCTACAATTGAACACTACAAATGAATAAAAGTGTCAAATAGACCCATAGGAATAAGTCAATACAATTAATAAAACAAAACTATAAAATACAACAGAGAACCACACAACTCACATGGATAAAAGGTTAAAAACCAGGGAGTAAAACAAGTGAATGGTGAATGTGGTAAGTTAAAAATGTGCTCGTCTTTATTGTAACATACATAAATTATGTTAAATAGCTTGTTTCACATTGTAAAAAGTACAAAATGTCAACAGTAGAACATTTATAAATGCATATTGTATATCTCTAGTCTTAAATGCCAGTATTTGAAAAAGTGATGTGAATAATCTGATTTTGATAATGTATCAAAGACATAAGTTTGTATTTAATCCCAGTAGTAATGGTATAAATAGATGAAATGTAGTAAGAAATGAGTCTAGACAGGAAGCTCTGATGTACCACAGGAACTTCATGCCACCTGCTGGTAACAGTTTCACATCTCCTCCAATCATCAAACTAGGGCAATATGTACTGACAGTGGACTCCAACTTCAAAAAGCGAGAGAGGGCAGATGTGGCCGATCAGATCAAACCCGTGATCTCTCCGTGCAGATCAGCAGGAGGAGGATGTGAATGAAAATGATTCTGATCTACTTCCTTTCCCTTTGTCCCGCGATGAGAGAAAGATTTGCACTTCTTAGATTCAATAAGAACTCGTCTCAACAAAACTCCAATGGCACTTGAGCGTGGGATTTAGCACAGGAAGTAAACTGACTTAAACGAAATAATAAAAGGCACGTATCGACCGGTTGAGGTTTGCATTAATGCAGCCGTGGCGTTGTCTCCTGCATATGCATAGATGATCTTACATGACGCTCGTTACCATGACAGTGCTGGGGATGTGTTGTGAGCGCGCCGTCATTAATTAGGGCTATAGTTTATCTATAATTTAAATGTTGTGAGTCATGCCAGTGTTTAGGTGATACAGGATAGAGCCAGACACGCCCAGAGGCACCAGAGGTCACTAAGTGTAGAGGGTTTGTGATGCATATTAAGGCCTCATAACTCTGAAAGTGCACGGCTGACCTTTCAGTTCGCAAAAGAATGTGAAAATTATATTATTATTATTACATTAACCTATATGAAAAAGGTTCTCCATTTGAAACTGGCACAGCTAATGTCTCATCATTTGCTTCACTGAAACGAAACATTTAAACTCTTGCCTTTTTTAAAATAACTTTGTCATTTTTGAGGGAGGGAATATCCTGCAGTAGTAACAAAATAGACATAAGACGAACACGCACAAAACACAACAAAAGAACAATAAATATATAAAACGAAGAGGTGTGTGCAGTAAAGTTTTCTTAAAGCAGTTTTGCATGTGTGGTTTTAGGGCTGTCAAATCAAAGTTTCATTAACATTTTCTGTTCTCTTATATCTTTTTTTTACTTTTAACTCTTGTTTTGACACAAATACATTCAAAATAAATACATTAGAATACATAGAAAATTTTTAATTGTTTTGTATATTAAAATGGCTGTTGTAGATAAATTTTTTATGGCAACTCATTCTTTAGTTAAGATATGGGTAAAACGGTTTATCGTAACATGCCATATGGTTTCTGTATCAGTGACATTCAATACAATAGCTTCCTGCAACAATTTATGGCACAAATAGACTCATTTAAACAGGTTGCAGTTTTGTACAACTTTCAGACTAAAAGAAAAACGTGCAAAAATTGTACAGATGCAAAAAAAGTGATTTGGAGTTTATTTTAATGTTTACAAAAGGGGTTGAAAGCTGGTGAAAACATGGCCCCCGCCGCTGCTCCTCTCACTCTCCATATGTCAGAGTGGCATCCAGTGAAGCCCGGGCTCTTTGTTCCTCTCAGCTTTTGTCCTTTTCATGTCAATAATGTGCACTACAGTCCCGGGCCCAAACAAAAGGATGATTTTCTCATGAGCACAGTGTGGCGGGCGGGTGCGGGGGTTCCATACACACACACACACACGCACATGCACACGCACACGCACACGCACACAAAAACATCTGACTGTTCACTGTGGAGGCTTCAGTAACCAAACTTACTTTCTCTGTTTTCTGCAGTGATCTCACAGGACTTTGACCTGTCTGACGCTCTCTCAGGCGATGTAGGCAAGTATTATTTTCTCCAACCTATAAAAATGGTATAAAACTAGATGCATTTTATTTTTCTGAATGTATTGTTTTGAAAATAAACTATATTTAGCCTGGGCTACTAGGAGCCTGCTCTTACGTACATTTCATGCACTGCACAATTGCAAATTTGTTTTAATTCATTTAGATTTTTTCCAAGGTTCAAACTTTTCTGCAATTATTTGTTAGCATTATCATCATCCTTGGATACATAACTAAAAGGATAGAAGTGCAGTTGCCCAAAGAGGTTCATTTGGTCTTCCAATAATTTATGTTATTAGGTTTTTTTTTCTGACCAAGGGTTTGTTTTCATACCTGACAGTTTTGACAGTTTTGTGAGCAGTTGAAAAACATTAATATGGTATGAAATGGTATGAAAAACTTGGTCTGAAAAGAAAAACATAACTTGATAACATAGAAGTGCAGTTGTTGATTGGACAAGGTCATCCCACTGCTGATTTTAAAATTCTCTTCGCCTCATCTCCTCTCTCTTTGTTAACAGTGACCCCTACGGCGAAGCCTGCAACACCAGCACTTCCAGCAGGTGGTGCCGGGGGAGCAGGTGAAGGTAAGAACAGAGCAGAACAGATGTTTGTCATTAAAAATGTATAAACATTATGTCAAAAGATCAAGACAGACTCCATAGCTCTTGTTTATGCAATTTTGAAAATGTCACTAAATCAGGTCACACTCAGAATCCGTTTGAATTTATTCAGAAAATCTTTGTATCTGTTTTAAGTAAATGAGGCTATGTGAGACGAATGGATTAACACATTAGGTCAGTGAGTTGAAAGTCTGGGTGGCGCTGGTCCTTAACAAATGTGGGAACTTTTTGTCATTCTCTCCATGGCAACAGCACGAGCTGGACCCGTCTTTCAAATGTGCGTAGTGTTTAAATAGGATCACTTTAGACTTAATGAAGTGGACATAAATAATACTTAGAAATCCAACTTTACATAAGCAATGCAATGTGTATTAAGTGAGTTTTGACCCTTGTATGTGGCTGTTTGAGAAAATTACATGATCATATTAATTACACAAGGCTACAGGACATGAAGCAGTGCATGTATTTTGACTCAGCGCTGACTATGACCACTGTGCATTATAAAGAATGTCTAATGGCGACTTTTTTTTTTTTAGAATTTTCCCTGGAGGACGCTGTTGCCACCACTACAACCACCAAAGCCCCAACCAAAGTGGTCCCCAAGGCGCCCGCCGGCACCAAGGCGCCAGTGAAGCCCAAACCAAATACAAGTGAGAGACCAGGCTCCTCCTGGGGCCCTCTGCATGTGCCTTATCTTTTCTGTTTTTCCCTATTAATACTGACTCACTGTAAACCATCCACACAAGCTATTACCTAAACAATGGACTCATTTATGCTGTTGTATTTACAGCCTTTCAAAAGTAAGCATTACTTATTAGTTCCATTACTCCCTCATGTAAGAAAATTGTTGAGATCCCATTACATTAAGTGGATGATTTTTTTCTTCTTCCTTCTAGTGTGCATAAAATATCATCATATACTAATTGAATAGTTGCATACTTTTTACTGTTCAGCAAATCTGCCTACAGTCAGTTTGGAGAAGCAGTTCAAATCAAAGCTACATTTATGTAACAAATGTACATCAGAAAACATTAGCATAATCTAATCTGCTTTGTACTAAAGTTATAGCAAAAACATCAGGTATATCCTTTTTTGTGACGTTTTATTCCCAATATTTTCTTTGTTCCTCATTTGTTTTTCCCCTGATCTTGCGAAGACCCGGCTGGCCCTGATGACTTTGACCTGGCTGATGCCCTGGACCCAAACAACGACATTACTGGAAAAGATAAGAAAAGGGTGCAGGGAGGTGGGTGTCTCTGTCAGGAGTCAAACAGGCACAAGTCCTACAGGATTTATAAATACAGAATATAAATACAGAAAATAAGAAGAAAAGAATATTTTTAAATATTCTTGACTAACACCATCTATATTTTATTTATTCAGAGTTAGTTGTGTTTTTCATTTGAGTTTTTATATTAGTAGCTGATTCCACTTCCTTGCATGTGCATTTGAATGCTGCCCAAGCTGAACTTACTCATGAAGATATATATATAAAGAATGACCTTAGATCTGAGCTCCCCATGTTTTCCTCTTTTTTGTAATACCTGCTGTTACACAAGTACGATGTTTGTTTAAACCATTATTGAGTCACTATGATGCCTTCAAGCCAAGGCATACAAAAGTGCAAAAATCATCTGGAGGCTTTCATGACCTTGGTTCTGTGCAGAAATGCTGTGAACCTGGGAACACTGAAGCAAATGACAGAACACAAGAACATGGAAGAGAGGCCCTCCCTGTTTGTCCTGTACTTCATACCTCACACACAAATCACTAGTTTCTGCTCTTGGGTGATCCTTTAGATCCTTAAGACCAAAGACCAGTTTGTTTGTGGTGTAAATGTGCTTTTGTCAACATCTAATTCACTGATGTTTTTTGTGCAACTCATTGCCCTGTTTTAACCAAAGTCCCTGGTGTATTTATTCTCAGGTGGCTTCTCCGACGACGACCTGGCGGATGTGGGTAAAGACAACACATACAAACCAGACGGGGGCAAAGGTACAAATGATAATGACATCACTGTCATGAGTAGATCTACTGTGTGTCTAAAGGACGGGATGTGTTGTTCTAGGCATCAGGCCCAGGGACCCTGACCACATCGACCAGCACGACGACAATGGCGGTACATAGTATATCTATAGTGTATGTACAGTCTGTGTGTGTGTGTGTGTTTGACTGTAGTTTGTTTCAGGAACCACAGCCGAGGTGGGCACCATCGCTGGCATAGTCAGTGCGGTTGCGATGGCGCTGGTGGGAGCCATCAGCAGCTACATCTCATTCCAGAAGAAGAAACTCTGCTTCAGTATACAACGTAAGGATTTGTCATTTTAGTGAAAAAACACGTCTATTACTAATCCTGCTTGTATTTGTTTTTAATTACAGCACCAAAAAGTAAATTTTGCTCCAAACTGTTTTAAAAAAATGTTATACGCTGACGTTAAACAACAAATTGCCTTTATGCTAAAATTCTGAATCTGTTCTTAACATTGTTTGTCATTGGGACATTTGGGAAATTCCTATAAAAGTTCTATAATGTGGAAACTTTTAAACACAGAAATGAAATCAGTCGATATGTGAGTGCAGCATGAGTGACACAATGAAAACAATGGCACATCAGAACTAAACCTTGTGGGACACTATTAGACAGAGCCACATTCTGCGCCTGGGGCAGAGCAGTGGTCTTTAACTGGCCACTCAGGGACCTGCCACATTTATCCTTTAATAGTGACTTCTGTCTTGTATAAGCTCCAAAATAAAATAACATTCTGAAAAAAGCAGCTTCCTTAAATCAGACCAGAGCTCACCAGAGTAATGAGATCAGGTTTTCCACTGAGTCCTTTCTCTTTACTGTGCATCAGGCTTGTTCTGGTGTGATCTGCCCTGTGGTGCTTTGTGACTCTGGGCTGTGTCTTTTACAGAGAGTCTGAACGCAGAGATGGTGAAGTCTGAGAACCCAGACGCTGTGGTGGCCACGGAGCCACAAGGTGCGTGATTTACACTTTTAGCATTTAAATTATTGTATCATGAAGTTTAACAAAGGCCATGTGCATGAACTCTTGGTTATCATGTTTATAACGAGATATGTGGCCCTTAGTGTAAAAAGTTTTGATAACCCAGTTGAAAAGGCTTCTTGGTTTTATATTCCCGTCACTATTGTGTTACTTTTGTGTTACTATTGTATATGTTGTGTTCATCTTCCTCTCTATTGACCTTTACAGTCCAGCAGACTCTCCTGGAGTCCGCCAACGCAGAACCTCCAGCTGAAGAGAACGCAGTGTAATCTTCTCCAGTCCACCCTGACCTGTACATCACACACACTCACACACACGCACCCATGACGACACACATGTACACACAAGCGCACACACACTCCCCAGATGCTGCATTCGCTGCTCTGAATGTGACTTTTTAACTTTATTTTACTGCTGTGACTCTTGGCTCATACCAAACTTTGCCAGTAGCTTTTGTACATAGTTATTTATTATTTCTACAGACTTGTGTAGGTCTGCAGATCTGTTTATCTTCTGTTTTTACTAACTGGAACCGTGAAGGCAACGTTTTCATGTACAGCAGGAAGTGTTTTTAATTTTGATTCAGTATTTTTGTGTGATCAGAACAGCTCATATACAGACACTGACAAAAGTCTTGTCGCTAATCAATTTTGTAGAAACTATAACATGACTTTAAATTAATCGATTGGTTTTAGAAATGTCTCATATGAAGCTAAAACCCTCACAAATTACAGACCTACTGGAGCCTGCATGGATCCAAGATTCAACCAGAAAACAGTTAAGTTTGGTAGTGGAAATCCTGGTCTGTTTGGTGGTGGAAAAATCATGGTCTGGGGTTACATCCAGTATGGGGGTGTGTGAGACATTTGCAGGGTGGAAGGCAATATCAATAGCCTCAAATATTAAGAAGTATTAGCTACCTCTTACATTCCCAACCAGAAAAGGGGTCAAATTTGTCAGCAGGATGGTGCTCCATCACATACTTCTATCTATACATCAAAGTTCCTCAAGGTGAAGAAGATGAAGGTGCTCCAGGACTGACCCAGTCACCAGACATGAACATCACTGAGCATGTCTGGGGTAGAGGAAGCATGGAAGGCAAAACCAAAGAATCTCCATGAACTCTGGGAGGCATTTTAGTATATTGAGCATAATTTGGGAGGGTTTTAGCTTTTATATGAGACATTTCTAAAAACCAATCAATTAATTTAAAGTCAGGTTATAAGCTTTTGTTTCTACAAAATGGATAAGCAACAAGACTTTTGTCAGGAACTATGGGAGCAAACAGATTTCTGGGGGATTTGCAGCGCGTTATAGCACACAAGGAGCATGCAAAGGAAAATAGATGTTTATTTCAAGTCAGTTTAGGGTTCATTGAATGCTCATGGTCTGGAAAAAAAAAGTTTGTGAAGGCAGTTACCATGCTTGTTTTATTGTTGGCCCATTTGGGTATTTGTCCTGTTTAAACTGGAAAACTGTTCTCTTTTAATCTTATGGAAACCCATGAACTAGTTTAAGGATATATTAAAAAATAACATGGAGTTAATTTAAGATTGTATTGTACCTCATACCTAGTAAATAAGTCATAACTCTGAGCCACTTATTCTAACACATGAAGAAAAGTTGTAAAGGTGTGGTATTTTGCCTTTTTTCCTCAATATTTCATATATGTAATAATAATAATGATAATAATAATAATAATAATAGTAATGTTAGTTGTGTAACTTATAATGCAGTTGCCTTGTTTCTACTGTAAGGCATCTGATAATTGTCTCTACTTGCAGCCTGTATCTTTTTCTAGTTTTTTAGACCGCTGTTTTTGATAATATTAAGGAAAGGAATGTTGCGTGGAGATTAGTTGTAAGATTGTTTTGGGAAAGATAAATCATTCCTATAGCCTCCAACTATGGCTTAACAATAATAATAATTAGAAATCAATAGTCACTGCACTTAATGTAGCATTACAACTAAGCTAGCGAAATTATTCTGCTGCCTTTTATTTAAATTGAGCTTTTGAACAATGAAACTGTGGTCACTTTGAGCAAACGCAGACCAACTTTGAAACTGTGGTAGTGGAAATGATTTTTTTTGCCAAATATTACGTGGCTATAGTTATTCCCACTCAAAATGAATCACACCTGCAGCCTTTTTTAAGCAACCAAGAACAACCAGAGCAAAAGCTGGAATGTTCTTGTAATTGCAATAATTTACAATAGCCACAAATAGACAATCCCAAAAACAATGTTGAGGACTGTGCCCCGTGCCGCTGCTTCTACAGTGTGCACTTCTAAACGTCTTACTAATATACAGAGTGAATGGACATGGGATAGTTGACATGTGAGGATAGTTGACGGTGGATGGAGATGTGGAATCGTACAGAAAAACAAAGTTGTTAGCGACATTAGCAGTAGTTAGCTTCTGGACTTGGCTGTGTCTGTGTGCTGTAGAGAGTAGTGCGGCTTGTACATATTTAGTGAGCAGTTTTGTGTGGTCTGTGTGTTTGAGCTATACTCTTCCTCTCGTCTTTTTACACTTTGTACCCGAGTTTGGCCTGTAGCTTAGCCTGTAGCTGAGCAGACACTTTTGTAAATTCAGCTTTCTGGTCGTACTGCAGCTTGCCTGTAGGGAGTGGAGGAGCAGTAGATTTCTGCAGTAGCGTCGTAGACCCCAGTGGCCTGTGAGAATGTGGGGGAGAGGAGAGCCAGATGAAGATTACAGAGGAACAGTTCATGGATACAGGTTTATGTTTATGATAAAGTCCTTGACAAATACAGTTCCATTGCACAGGGCTGTTCAGTGGGCCATGTGAGCACCACAGTCTTTAGTTTTACTGGACCAAGCCCAAGAGTGGATGGTAGAATAACGACATCTAAGTCTCACGATACGATAGGAATATTTATTGTGATATCATGGGAAAACTCATGATGTGGTGTGGAAGCTCACAATATTACAATATTATACATAATAACATGACTGACATTATAGCAGTCATTTGGTCCAACATTTATTGTCATATTCAGATCAATGACATTTTGAACAGCTTGAACAGCAGTTACATTTGCCCCTGTTTGTTGTTGGACATTCTGTATTTTGAATTATTAATTAATTACTAATTATTACAATTATTTTTCTAATTCTGCTTCATTCTCTGACTTCTCTGTTTGCTAAATGAACAATTTTGTGAAGCCCGCCGATATAACTGTTATGGTTTTGGGCTATACAAAAATAAATTGAATTGAATTGAATTGAAAAAACCTTTTGAAGTTGAAGTGCAAAATTCAAGTAACAACTAAACATTAGGGATGTGACGATATCCAAATCTCTTGGTATGATATTTTCTCGATATGCATCTCACAGTACAAAATTGTGAACATGGTACGTTTTACTTTTAAAATGCCATGATAAGTCTTTGGTAGCAAAGGATCATGGCCTGGTAGTGCATTTGGTACATGGTCTATGTAGTTGTGTTTTTACTATTACTACACCACAACAAAGAGACTTGTGATTCAATATACTGTGATGGTCCACGATATTATTGAGACTTTTGACGATACAGTATCACGATATTTCGGTTATTCTTACACCCCTAGTGGGTGGTACAGTGGGCAGAGGGTCTATGCATATCTCTGGTTTTGGCTCTGTGCCTCTCTGAGGAGCTTTTAATGTCTGTGTGCCAAATATCTTTTGTGTTTGGCTTTTCCCTGGGACACTGCAGCAGGACTGTGCCGCTGCTGAAATGAATGTTTTATAGTGTTGATACTGAAGATGAAGGGAACAAATTGTTTAGCAAATATCTTTAATCAGACAATTGTGATCTGACCAAGCACCTTCTCCAAAAGTCTTTCTAGATATAATGCAAGAATAGGTATTTTACCAGAGAGAAACAACTATTTCTCTAACAATTTCTTTGCTTAAATGTGACATGAAGGATGGCAGAGGCCTGTCTTATTTCTATGAAGGCAGTGTCTCTATGTTGGCCTGTCTCATTGGACACAGCAGTCCCTCCTTCTGCTGGAAATGTGTCCAGCAGAAGTGGCTGCTTATCCCTTAGGCCAACAAACCCAAAAGAGCACAACTTTCAGTTTACTGAATGTATAAAATATGTGACGGAGAAAAAACGTAGCAACAGATCTTCACCAAAGATGAAGGATTGGAGTTTATCAAATAAAACGGTCAAAACTGCATTGCAAAAATTGCAGCATTTGTTCTATATATATAGCTTATTCTTTGCATCTAAAATTCTTTGTCATATCCTCACAAAAGGCTCGGTCTGATAGGATTGACAGCATGAATGTCACTTTATACCTGTAAAAATTTTCTAATCACATCTTCACCAAGTCGACCTGGCACCTCCTGCCTGTGCCAAGTGTATAGGGACTGTTTAAGTCACAAAGTTGAACACAGTAACTGTATGTGACTCCTCACTGCCTTACCTCACATCACTAACACTGTGCACTGACTTGACCCCGCTGACCCTACTCCACTGCTGTTCAGCCCAAATGTGCTCCTGAGAAACAACATTTTCTATTCCTTCCCCTTCCCTTCTCTAACCTGCTGCCATAGCAGTGACTTAACTCTTTTGTAAAACACCTTGTCATTACCCTGTTTGCTGTGCATTGTGCCTTCAGTCACATGACCCGGGCCCTCCTGTAGCGCCCCCTGTTGCCCACCGCAGTGCCTGGTCCTGCACAGCCACGTTACCCTTTCATTCACAAAACCTGCAGCTCTGTCTTTCCCACAAACATTAGCTGAGGGCTCTACTACACCTTACAAGCAAATCCACACTACACCAGAATACTGCAATACTCTGTGTACATTCACTTTGATGCATGCTTTTCTCTACATTTAACATTTGCTATTGTAGCTAGACAGTGGTAGCCTCTGTGTCTTTTTGACAACTGAATGTTGGACAGTGGTTACGCTCTAAGTGTCATTGTGAACAATCTGCTTTTCTCTTATTACAATAGCTCTTTGGCAGTATGTTACAACTCATTGGTACTAATGAAGAAAATAATAAAAACTGAAACTTCAGTCTTTCAGTGTGTTTATTGTTTAAATGTGGGTGGAATGTCAGAAGTTTGTATGGCTTAATAGGTTTGTACATGAGTATTAAATGTAATAAAAAAAAAGACTAATCTGAGATCATTTGAACGCTCACACTGGCTCATAACACTGGCTGTGTCCCACATCACAAGTCTGTGTTGCTGTCTGTAGGAGCAGACCACTACAGTAAAGGACTACATCCAGTACAAGCATGCATTCTCTAATATTTCCATAAGCAAACCAGCCAGTCATTAAAGGCCACAGTAAAAATGGGACACTTCTTGATTTCATGTGAACATGGCCATGGTGTAGCTGTGTAAACAAAATCTGTAACAGTAATTGGTGCACCTGCTTCTTCATACAACATCAGCTGTCAGAATACAGTACAATCGTTTCCTCTTAAAAGGAGGAAACGACTGTTCATGGTAATTCATGGTAATTATTACATAATTACCATGAATGATAAAAAACATACATAAGGCAGCAAAGTTTTGGTGTGCTTTAAGGTAACACATGTATAGGTGTGATTCATTTGTAACTTGCACTGTGTGTCTACAGTTCATCCCTCACACTTCACTGACGTATGGCCCATGTAAACACTGGTTTAAAAATGTCATGTAAACAGTGTCAATATGAACATTTATGGCACACAAACTTTCTGCTTTCTATGAAGTTTTTCCAAATTAAAATGTACTATGAGAGAATCAAATGTATGTTTAAAATAATAAATACAAATATACAGTATGTGAGCATTATATTATCCACAATGTATTTTACCCAAAATGGTAAAATGTCCCTCAATATTTTGACCTAGTCTGGGCTGAGATAAGAGAAAATTTAAGGCTTAGAACCTATTAAATGTTTGAGGACAGTAACAATTCAGAAAAAAACATAGAATAGAATATTTCTCATAGATTAGTAGCTGGTCTAGTTGGCTTAACCAGTTTGACATTAATTAATTAAAAAATACATAGAACAATGTGCCTAAAAATGTAATTTAAATGTAACTAAAATACATCAAGTGAATGTTCAAATAAATACTACAATATAAAACTACTCAAAATACTGACTTAAATTATAATTTTGTTTTTAAAAAAAATGTTTTTTGGGGGGAGGGGGGACTCCACAGAATAATCCTTTTTGTTCCAACACCTGCATTTGGTGTTTGTTATACCATTTGGTGCATAGTCTGTCCCAGGGTGTTCTGGGGTAGTACTGTGGGGTAGTACTGTGGGGTAGTACTGTGGGGTAGTACTGTGGGGGTGTCAGGGGTATCAGACAGCAGAGTGCAGCGGTGTCCCCGGGTGTGAGGGGGAGTGCTCTGTGGAGGAGGGCAGGGAGTGAGAGGCTGCCTCCTTCTGCAGCTCCTCCAGGCGCCTCTGCAGCTCCGCCCGCACAAACAGCAGCTCTTTCAGGGTCTGGTGCACCGGGACCTGGGCACAGCACAACACTGTCAGGTAACATGAAATGGCACAAAGGCCTAAGTGCACACCAAGTATTTACTGCACTATGTCCAAAAATACTGCACATTTCACAGTTAAGTTGAAAGATGTTTGGCCAGTCACACTGAAAACAATTCACTTCTTACTAAAATAATAAACTAACAAGAGGATATGCACGCTTTTCAGTTCTCCATTTCCCCATTTGTGAGTAAGAACTATTAAAGAGTTTAACATTTTACATGAATGTTACATGTTCAACAACAGTTCTATGAATCCCGGATGACTACCAAAGGGCGGTGCTGAAAGTACTGAATGTTCTCTGCGTACATTTCAGCATCATCCTTTAGTGACCACTAGGGGATGAATGGAGATGAAATAAAACTGCCGTCTGCCACCATAGACTGTATACATAAAAGGACATAACAAATTGACTAGACTATTGTTTCCTCTCTTTGTAACTGCTACTGTGAGCCTCGTCATTTTGGTCTTAAAATATTCGTATTAATCCGCTCTATGATTCTTGTGGGTTTTTTTTCGCTATATGGTCCATTAAAAAAAAAAAGTATTCATAATATAGAGCCTGGCTCCAAATGTGCTCCTATAATCATTAGCATAGCCAGCTCCATTCACTTGGTCCACTTTTTATACAGTCTATGCCTGCCACCAGTTTTAATGTTCACTATACTGATCTGGTCTACCCCTAATAAGGGTGACTTCATAACATTTGCCAGTATGGCATTAAACTTATCAATCTTCCTTTTCATTAGGTATTTTAATTGCTCATTGTCTTTGTCTTCATGTGGCAGAACATCTGACAGAAAAGTTGCATATTCTACCTTTAAACAAGTGTAATTTCATTGCAAACCAATCAGCAATGTAAAGAAAAGCACTGGATGCTCACCTGTGGCCTCATGCGGGGATTCCAGCGAGCGTAGTATCCTGTCCACAGCTCCAAATGTCTGGACGACACCAGCGGATACAGCACATGGTGCTCATAGTCCACAAAGAAGGGGTTTGTGAAGTCCTCCAGTTGGCTATGAAGGAACATATGCTGATCAGACACAGTGACAACATAGTTTTAATTTAATGTGTTTTGTTAACCTGTTAATGTAGGACCACAGAGAGATGGTCTTACTCTGGACCTCCTAAACACAAACGCAGAAAGAAAATAAATGCAGGCCTCATGCAAACCTCTGTTATTATAATGTTTAGCACAAACCTGGGCTGTCCTCTCCTGTTCACTGTTGTAGAGGAATGTCCCAAACAGGCAGCTGTATAGATGATCCAGCACCGTGATCAAGAACAGCTCATTGAACTCAAAGGCTGCTGGGAACTGAAGTCACATAGAACAGAAACATAGTGGGTTTTAAAACAGACAATTAAAATACACTTTCAAATGTTCACAACACCGCTTACCTGTCGAGTCATCTGCCAAACACTGTCTATGAACTGGACAAAGAGAGGTGAGCGCTCAGAGCTGGAGTGGTTGTCTTCTCCATGACCAACACGCTGCAACATGATATTCAGAATACTAAGACCTGATTTTTGGTGACGGTACATAAATAAACAATGTTGATGCTTACAGAAGAAAATTTGTGTCCAAAACTGATCCACTCCTTTTCAACTAAAACCTAAAAAAGAAAAAAAAAACATACATTACTGACGATTTTAACCCCAAATTAAAAAAAAAGACCACATTTTTCCGTCTCATTCTACTGTCCAGATAATGCTGCATCATCTTAAGCCATCCACAAATATTTAGAGCTAAATAAACACAAATTGGCAAAAACTGATACAGATCTCAGCACTGAAAGCTCAAAATCACCACAGTTCATGGTAAAGAATAGCATAGTTGAGCAGTTTATGCATATTTCCTTCCTATGCATATTTGGCTGGGGGTGGAGTTTTTGTCACGACCGATATTGTATTTAAAATCCTTCTGTACGTGATGTAGTCTGACCTGGAAACCCCGTATAGTGCGGTAGTAGCTGTCCAGCATGAGCATAGCCAGAGATGTGAGCTGAGAGGTGCGGTCCCAGCCGTCACTGCAGTGCACCACCACAGAGGTTTTCCCCGACTCCAGTTTATCAGCTACCTTCACTGCTCCAGCCAGTAACAGCTAAAAACACACAGGTATTACCATAAATAAGACTGAATATGTTGCAATGACAGAACATGCAAATTTAAGTTGCTAAAATGATAAATTGCGAGCTTTAACAGGTTTTTATTTGATTGTTAGATGGTCTTTGCTCCTCCTGTAATCTTGACTTTCACCAGCAGATGTCAGTACCTTGATGTACTCCAGCCAGTGTGTCTGGTCGATGGCTGAGTGCCAGTGGGCCTCGTCTATGGTGGGATACACTACATCCTTCACTTTCCTAAGAGACTCCCGCATCACGTGGATATTAGGGATTTCAAGGAAGTTCAGGTCCACATTTGTGTAGAAACTCTCACTCTCATAGCCGCCATCTTTAGCCTGCAGGGGGAGTAGTTATGAGAAGAAAGAATATGGATATGACATGACAGCACAATAATCTAGAATGTCTGTAGTTGTGATGAATCCTGAGGAGAGGTAGGAATTAGCTGTTTATATTACACAGTTTAAGTTATGATCAGACTCTTGAACGTGAACACAACTTTCTGAAATACTGATTGAAATACTGATTATTAGCCACGTTGAATGACCTTGTTGGTGTCTGCCACACTGCTCTGGCGGGCGTCAAACACCGTGAGCTTGTGAGACTGGGCGTTGGCGTCCATGATGATCTGGAGGAAGCGCTCGTCCTCTTTGCAGCGGCGGTCTGAGGGGCCCACGAGGGGCTGGCTGCAGCGCACAATGGTGGCCTGGGTCTCCGGGTGTATCCACGACAGCACCTGCACAGATACACGCTGGTTAACTGGGAAACAATAACACATACATACATTTTACACTTCACAGCCACAATTTATATATTTAAATATGACAAGATATTGAAGATGATCAAAAAGGTTATTTGAACATTTCTGGATTTGGAGATCAATGTTTAAAATAATGCATTAGTGGATTAGAGCTGGTTGTCTCCTTAAAGATACAGTATTTGCCTAAAATGTTTCGCACTTTGACATTAAACTTATTTATTTCCAAGAAGACAAGCGTAACTACTAAACCACTAGATGGTGCCACAAGTTTTATAATTTGGATGTGGTTTGCTTTTAATAGATGTTTAATTTGAATTAGAATAAGTGAAGAGTCTACAGAAGAAGTACTGACTGGGATGCGGTGCTTGGCTCTGAACAGGGCCACTCGTCTGATGTCTTCGTCGGAGATGTTGGTGGGGATGACCAGGACGGAGGGGTAAGTGTCACACAGCTCAAAGCTACTGTTGATCTTACTGATGGTCCAGCTCTCATTTGGCAAGCCCTGAAATAAAACATACACTTGGATTGTGACATTAGCTCGCACTATCATAACTACTTTATTCTATGGGACGTTGCTTACCTGTCGTCTGTACTCCGCTGTCGCATCATAGACCTTCCACCCCTCCACAGGAAACTGCTCCTTGTAGAGGAATGCGAACAGGGGCTGGAACAGAACAATCATTTCATACAACCAAACATCAGTGCGGATTACAGGTCAAAACATTTATAGATACCGACCAGGCTGTTGGAGAGAGGGTAGGCATACTGGGAGAGGACTTTCACTATGTCAGGATGGTTCTCTTCCGTTTTATACGTGAACCTGGGACTCCTCATGTCCTGTGAAAAATTACATGTCAATAAATCTGGGTACACAGCAACTTAAATAGATTTATTGTCATGAGATTACTCATTAAAGGGTCTATATTTCGCTCTTTCCTGATCTGTTATAATGCCGTTTCCTTATCAAAAACATACCTGGAGTGGTGTTTTGTTTCATTCACACATGTTTAACACAGAAATCCTGCATATTTTGGCTGAGTTCCCACCCTTTTCCACCTAGTGATGTCATGTGGTAATACAGGAAGTGCTCCAGGAAGTGCTCCAGGAAGTGTTTTTATATCCATATTTCCTCACTAGAAACATTTATATAATTTTAGATCTACTGAACAAAAGGTTGAAGGTAGATTGTAACTTTAAGACTACATTTTAATGACATTTTGAGCTTCGGAATTATAGATTGCCCGATAATTCAGGATTACTCAAACAACTCAGAGTATGTTTTTGAGGAGGTAACAACATTATAACGTGACCTAAAGCTCACAAGAGTCAATTTTGTATAATATAGGACCTATAAACTAACCCACACTGTTAAAACTATTCTGCATTGAGTTCTTTGTGATACCTTGCAGACCAATTCTAGGCCATTGGTGTTCTCTCCTTGGTTAGGAACACTGATGGTTTCTAGTCGGCTAATGGCACCAAGATTCACATCAAGAACAAAAGGGGTTTCCTAGGTTTGAAAAGCAATTTTAGTAATAATGTCAAACAAACTAGTTAAAAATTTATTCTAAGCAGCTGACCCTTTCCACACCACTGAAGTACAGCTTGTAGTCCGTGATGGTCAGAGTCCCATTCACCAAACCACTGAATGGACAAATGTACATCACATCCTTGACTGAAATTAAGAGAAATGCCATTAAGTTCACAATACATATAAATATTACATTACTTTTAAACACTACTGGATGTGCACCTGTGATGTGGATGTTCTCTCCCGGCAGCAGCGGGACCTGGTTCTGGGACATTTTGTGCTGTGCCCCGTACTTCAGTGTGGGAAGATTCTGCACAAAAAAAAACCCCAGACAATTTAGATTTAAGCGGCACTGGGAGAACATGGCCTGAAAAAAGTGATCAGTTATGAAGCAGACATGACATTTGCACATTACATCATCTTTGCAATCAATGTGCATGCAAGTGCATTAATAACATTTTTTATATCAACATAAAGGGAACTCCACTGATCCTTCAATGCATGTATGAGATACAATTACACCATTGGTAGAGATGGGATAATGTATTTTTCTTTAGAAAATATACAATATATATTATGTATGTAACCCTAAACCCTGTAACACTAAACTAAAATAAAAAGGTTGCATAAAGAGCCTATTACAATATTAGAAACCTAGATAGTAATATTTATTTAAAGTTATATTATCTATAGCATGGATCTCCAACCTTTTGTGTCCGATGAGCTCCTTCACAAAATGAAAATGCCAGAGAGCTACTCATTTTAGCTGTCACAAGAAATTTAGTCGAAATAAGAGGGCAATCTTTACATGTTGTACAGTTAAATACATATAAAACATTTAACTATAAACATTAAACATTATCCATGTTTTACTGCATAAAGTTTAAAATAACACATTTACAATCATAATTAATCAAATCTAAGTTATTCAGTACAGTGCATATAATTCAAGAATCCTTTGGCGAGCTACTTGTAAGGTTGTGGAGAGCTACTGGCAGCTCCCAAGCTACAGGTTGGAGACTCCTGATTGATAAATAACAAAATGTAAAAACATTTTTGTCAAATTGACCATCCCTGATCATTGGTAAAAGTCAATAGATTGTACCATGAATTATTAAAAGAGGTCTTATTTTCATGATGATACAAAAATACAAATACAAAAAAGAGCAAGCATTTTGAAAGACAATGCCATAGCAGGAGCATACAATAATGTGATGACAATAATGTGACAATAATATGACTGTTTTAATCCACAGAGCACAGATGGAGGAGAGTGTACAGGCCGGAGCAGCACACACATGCAGAACAGGGGCAGACACTGAGACTTGCCGAAGCGTCAGGGAGAAGCTCAGAGTCACTGTCGCAGTGGTGACCGAGCCCCTCTTCCTCTAGAGAGTCCTGCTGCCAGCATGGAAAAGGAGGAACAAGACAGTGGGACAGGGCCACAAGAGTTCATATTCAGCGTTCAGTTCATTTATACTGCATCATAAAAGGAAAGTGCGAAAGACTCCAATAAACAAAGCAGTGCAGTGGACTGGAGAGACTTGGTGTTTAAAACACTGTGCAAAACGATGCTCATCTGCCTATAAACAGTATTAAATCTCATGGCAGCTCTTCCTTACGCTCTTACCCTGTGTGGGAGCCTCTTGGAAACCTGAGGGTCAAACAAGCCTGGGTTATTACAAACAGTTACACATTTCACATATTGCTGAAGCCACTGCAGACTGAGCCATTATATAGGTGCAGTTACAAGGTTTACTTGCGTTGCAAGCTGCATTGTATTATTCTAATTTGCCAATGCAGGATGGCTACAAAGCGCTCTGCTGATCTTTGTTCAAGTTCTTTATGTCCAAAGACCAGTCTTTCAAGGTCTGGGTGTTGAAAAGCATGTGAACTGTCCCAGCAGTTGTAAAGTGCAATTACCAACTTTCCTGACTAGGTTTGCTTATTTATGATTAATTTCTGCTTCTTCTATAGAATTTTTGGACTCAACCCTCCACTCTTGGTTCCAAGGACTATTCTCCTTTTAGTTTGCATATTTAATTCGTAACAGTCTCTCTAAATGTGATCTACAGCACAAAACCAAACCTTTTTCCAAAATTATAATTGCATACAGTGTTTTATGAGTTTCTACTTCGTAATAAAAAAAAAGTATTCTGAAAATACCATTCTAAACTGTCCCGATTAAAATGGGCCTCTGAACACATTCATTACTGTGAAAGTAGCGTGCCTGCCTAAATACATACAAGACAAATTAAAAAGCTGTCGTAAGCACAGAAACCTTCAGCAGCTCCTTAAACTGCAATAAAATCCAGCCACACACAAACATATAAAGCTGTGGCAACATATACCACAAGTGGCACCCTTACCAACCAGTCGGCTCGTCTTCCTGCCTAACAGTAAGAGAACACAGGGCTGTGAGCAGGGCTAGTGTCACTGTGAGGGACAGAGAGTACAGTGTTGGTCTAGATACATACTCTGTTCTCTCGGGTTGGGTCTGCAGAGGCCACACTGGAGATCTGACTGGTGAGAGTGGCTGCGATGAGCTGCTTACACCACTCCACATGGGACCCTGTGGGACTGAACAGACATAGAGACCACAGCTAAAACAACATACTCTGCTCCATACTCACAGTGCATACTGAGGATGACAACATTCAGCACATTATAAATCTATAATTTCAATAAAGTCTTTTAAATCTAGTAAATAGTAGTTCATACTGGATCTCAGAGTTAAAGTAGTTTCTGCAGTTTTACATAATCCAAGGATAGTTTGGATAGGATTTTTTAAAGGAAATGTTGTAGGATAAAGATGCATAAATAAAGCTCGAACATCCGAACAGATGTTCTGCCTCCCGGACGAAACCACTGTCTTGAGGTAGACTTAGCAAAGATGAGCCTAATGCCATCTACAATCTACTGCTTTAAGTGGTAGGATGAAGAGTTCAGAAACACTGCAGAAGCTCTTCAGATGGGATTGTTGTTAGCTCATGCTAACTGTTAGCTCGCTATTGCTAATGTAGCGTCGCAGCTGTCATATTTTAATTTGCATACGCCGGAAGTAGTTTAGTCAACTTAAGTTATCTCTGGTAAAAATCTAACCCAAACTTTTAGGAATTTGTTTTCTAAAATCACCGGTACAAGGTTCAGATAGTTATGTTGTTAAAAATGCTGTTTCTTGAATCAAAGATTAGAAATAGGCGCAGATGTCATAGAGACATTAGCCACGTTAGCCGCTAACAGTGAACTCACCTGTCCAGACTGTCCCCGTTGGCGGATCCGCCTGTCCCCGGAGCCCAGGGCTTTCTGTTCGGCCCCGCTCCGTCTGCCGGTCCAGCCCCAGCCCCAATCCCAATCTGTTTCTCCATCTCCACGGTGCGGTTCACTGCAGGTCACCGGGCGGATGCAGCCGAGTTCCGCTGATATAAAGGAGGATGTGCTGAAGGAGCCAAGCCCGAGTAGATTTCCGTTTTCAGCGTTGTGCTAAAGTCACTGAGGAGACATGTCAGTGTGTTTACTAGAGCTGCAGGAGGAGGCTGTGGGGCAGGCCTCTCGTGTTTCCTGTCATATTCACTTGGCTCATTTTGTCTTTTGCCCCAAAGCCTCTTCTGCACGAGCCCCGCCCTCCTCAGGCGCGTGCCACCTCCCCCGCGCGTGCACCTAAACATCTGGCAGCGCTGCCATGGCAACGGCGCGTGCACACGGCGGTGCAGACAGTGGTGCGGACAGTAGTGCACGCAGTAGTGCACACACAGAGTATTATGTGCGCAGCGCATTACAGACGCAGACAGAAGAGGCTGTTACTCGCATTAAAGCCCAGACATCAGCCTGGCCTAGTTTACTCTGAGCACACGCCTCAAGCTTATGGGCCAAGTCCACTCTGTTTATCTAACCTAGAAACGCTCTGAAAAACATTTAGTCTAGTCTGAAAAGGGCAATAGGAAGCCTTCACCTCTCATTACAATTACATTAAAATAAATATATGGACACATAAACAGGCCACATGAAGCATGTATCCTTAAGGATTTAAACAAACATCATAAAGGCCATGCAAATCGAATTATACACAATAAAATCAAAATAACTGAAAGAAGGCAGTCACACATTCTTAAATTAATTTAATCAGTATTATTTACAAACAGATTCCATCCATCAACAGTGGAGAATATAACATGTTTATAACAAACACATTTAAAATGCTTTCTGACAGGACATTTGGACATGTTCCCTTTGTAATGCCAAAAGCCCTGATACACATTTTACCTGTATTTGTAAAAGTAGGATGTTAAAGAACTAGGATTCCCTACAATAATCAAAGCTGAAATGAAGAGTCACTCTCTAGTCAGTTAGCTTTATGCCAAAGTGAATTTGGACAGCTTTTTACCAGAGAACTTAAAACACTTTTGAGACAGGCAAAGCAGAGAGCTCCTGTCTTGTCAATAGGGGTTAGTGAGTAAAAACCCAAAATGCCCTTTGAAAATATATGACGACAAAACCAATAAAGCAAACAAACTCCACAATTAACCAACATCTTCTGAGCCAACATTATTTTCCTCTTATAAAACTGTAGAATTTTATACTACATAAAATAATTGTATTTTACAACATTAGACCTTTAGACAGTAAAATAGGTTTTGATTGAGGTAATTACAACAAACTGTTTGTACAAAGTAAAAAATAACAAAAATAGATTTATATCTGTGTTTGCCTCATGCACTCACACTGCTTTATGCTGCCGTCTCTTCTTCCCTCAAACCTATATCAGATCAGACACTAAACACAGGTCAAAGGACTGGTTTGAATGACATTCTGCACTAAAAGGCAAACAAACAGGTCATGTTTAAGAGCAGACTGAGGGGATCATCTTAGAGCAAGACTATATTGCTTTACACAGGATTTATATGATAAATGTTCTGTAAATGTGCTGCAGCTCAAAGCTCTGAGTAGCAGCACATGTTCATGTCTCTGAACACTGGTGGACTTTTTATGTGGATGTTTAACTCCAAGTGACCTCCACAGTCTCTCTGTAAATACGACACGGGACAGATGATACAGTCATCTCCAAAAGAGGAGCTGGTGATTCACAAAGAATCAAGGCACAAATCTAGACCGGACACACACGTATGTTTACAGCACACACACAACAGTGCCCATACAGTACATTACTGGTGCTCCAGGAGGCCGAAAACCCCAAAGTGAACAGGTGTCAGTGGGAAAATTCATCTTCTGAAGAAGCCACAGAATATCTGACCAAACAAAGACACTTCAATGTACAGAGTCAATCTTACAATACCACAACCTTTCTTTTTTTTTTAACTATATCCAACTTTTATCATCAGATAGAAAAAGTGAAAGAAACATTTTTGTATTGTACTTGTGTATCCAATCTGAATGTTTTACAGATTACTCATACTCTGAAGAAAAGGTTTTGTTTCGGTGCTTCAAATACAAAAGAAAAGTGAGTGCATTACTTTAAGCAGAGTGAGAAAATTTATTCGACAAGCTCAGATTAGGTGTTGTGTATAGCTGCCAATAAAAATCCATCTATGGCAATGAATATAGAATGTGTTTATCAATATCTGCATCTGCTTTTCATGAGAGTGAATTAACGTACACAGGCACAGGCTAACACCTCGTTCATTTGTTCTAATCGCAGTGTTTCCTAAGTCTTTTGTTACATGACTTCTGTCTACTCCTTTAAATTGAGATTGTGTTTCCATAAACTATTCCAAAATAATTGCCATCTATATAATACCAGATAACGTTTTTGAAAGGTTTGAGACAAAGCTGCCAAATTTTGAAAAACACAATCAGATTGTAACCATGCATGTAAGAATTGTCAACCTCCACACTGTTGTACTGAAACCCAGAACATCTCTGTACTATTAGGTAATATTATAAATAAGTATGAGTTGTTGTCTTTTTACAATGTACAAAATATGAAAATATTTTGATTGTTATTATGAATGAAAACTCGCATGCCAAATACTATCCTCTGTTAACAGTCAATTTAGGTGTTTGGTATTCTTGGCATGTTTGACATTTTTTGTGAAAAAACAAAACAAAAACAAAAAAACACATCAAATCAAGCAGGATCAGAGGCAAACACCACGTCATTTCCCTATATACTACCTCGAGCACCTAAAATGCACCAAAATGTCCAACAAGCTCATTGTTTATGGACAGTTTTGGTGCTTAGCTTAGAAAGGTTAGAAAAATACTGCTTTTAGGTGAGCTGAGGTGACAGCAGAGAGTAAAACCAGTCAACTCCAAATCACCAATAAACCATTCTGTCCTAAAAAAAAAAAATCTAACTGAAGTGCTATTTACAAGTAGTTGGGGACAAGCCTCCAACGCAGGGACAGTAGCAGTTATACTAAAGTCCTTAAATTCCTTTAGATTCAGTTTAAAAGTAAAGCAGCAGTAGGAGTTGAACATGTTGCAAGGTGCGTAGAACATTGGCCACACAAACTCCTGAAAGCACTAGTAATTTTAGTCAGTTAATTGCACAGGGTAAATACAAACTCCACCTTCAGTTTATCTAAATGGTGACGGCGCGTTCATGTGTCCCTCATGTGCTCCTAAACGAGTATTTCCACTGGACCACTAGTGGCAGTTCTGCAGCAATGATTAAAAACAACATGCTCTGATTGGCTATGTGTACCCTGTTACAGTTAGACGTGACTCATCCAAGGTAGGTCCCTGCCCTTTTTCTTTTATAAAACACCCTGATCAACAGAGCATCTGGCAAGACATGTTTTTGTGTCAAGAAAAGCGCTGGAAAATATGAGTTGACATTTAGTAATTAAAGAATACTGTCAAAAGTAGCCCGTTCATAAGCATGGCTTCACAAGGGAATGAACTCTACACATGGTTTTGTCACAATCTGAGAGCCACATGAACGCAGCAGCACGTTTATCTTCCGTGGTCTACCCTATTATCCAGCCCCTCTGCCTGGTGTTGTATCTAATTCAAGAAAAAGCCCTGATTTTCACTGAGCGTCCCTGAAAGCAGCGGTGGCCCTGCTGTGACGAGTTGTTGGCTGACTCTTTGTAGACAGACAGACAGTTAAAGGGAGGAGAGCCGGGCGGATTAGTAAACCTGTTTGTTCCTGTTGTGTACAGTACAGTGCTCTGTTCCGAGTTAAAGCCCTTTTCCGGAACATCACCAAACGTCTTTAAGGCTTCACTGTAGATGAGTGTAAAGGAACGTCAAGAGACAAGGCTATAGTGTGACGTATTGCATAATCACCGCTAGCACCACTCGGGTGTTAAGCATTAACCAAACTAACTATATTAGCATTTCTACTTCCCCGCAGCCGGGTACGTCCTGTGTGCGGGCGACATAAGCCACAGTACGAGCTCTCAGAAGTGCGTTTGGAGGTGGGTGCAGTGCTGCGAGGGCGTGGAGGAGTTGGAGGAGGGCGTGTTGGGGGTGGTGCTGTTGGCCACTCGCGGTGCAGGGCTGGAGTCGGAAAGCTGAAGCTGCTCCAGTTTCTTCAAGTACTCGTCTCTGAGGGCCAGTAGCTCCCTGTAGCGCTGCTCCACCGGGCTCTGCTGCGAGGGAGGCAAAGGGAGATATTATCCTTCTGCGATATGTATTTATAGCATGTTTAGCTTCCAAAAAAGGCAATAAGTGCAATCACATAATCAACTTATAATAAACCAACAAATGCATTATTTATAAACCTTCAAACTCTGACATTTTTAGGATTTAGTCGACCTTTACACTTTGAAAATCATGTTCAAACTAAACAACAATCTCTCATCAAAATCATTACAAAATCAGAACAAATGTTATGAAATGTTCTATATTTGTTAAAGGGGGGGACCTCTGGAACAATGTTTAACTCTGGGCAGATACATGAATCACGATACTTAGTTTGTGCTGTAGTACTTTGCTGTACTGTTACTATTTGTTTGTTTCCCCTTCCTGTATTTATGAATATGAACTGGTTTCAATTCAAGATGATGCTATGACAAAAGGAATAAAGGGCAAAGGTACAATATGCTTCACCTTTTCAGTCTGTATGTTTTAAATATGACTGTGGAATAATGTCAGAATATACCTGTGACCGAAATAAATGAATTGGTCAGTGTTACGAAATCAAATCTGCCAGTCGCTGTAGAGCTCAAAACAGACATATTCACGCAAAAAATTACAAAAGTGCCGCATGGGTTTAAGCTTCCATTATACGCAACATTTTGACATTTAATATTTGTTTAAATTGTTTATCACTATGGCTGTGGTGGAAACATCTGCCACCACTCCTCTGTGTTAATTTCATTTACATTTTCATTAAGTCAATTATAGCACAGTTTAATTTAATTCCTTTTCTTCTGGTTCTTTTCCTTTTTTCCTTTTGTTACTTTAATTAAGGTGATCGTTTTGATTTGGTTATGTAATGTAATCCCTCCCCCTTGTGTTCAGTTTAGTTGGTCCCCTGTTCCCTGTATGGTTGTTTTTTTTTTTTATTTTGTTCAGTTTTATTTAAGTTATTCCTAGTAGAGCCCCTAGTTGAGTTGTTAATTACTTGATTTTTTTGCACCTTGTCTTTGCCTTTTATGTTTGGTCCATTACATCATCATTGCAAAATAATACCTGTTGTCTTATGCGTGGATTCCACCTGATGTAGTACGATACCCAAAGCTCTAGGTGGCGCATGCTGGCAACAGGACAGAGGACCATGTTGGGCTCTGGCGTGTAGAAGGGGTTTAAATAAAAGTCTGTTTTACTGTTGACCAGGGACCAAAGTGACACTGTTTTGATCCGGACTTCCTACAAGACACATTTAAATTTAAAGACAGTTAGTGATATAAATTACAAATCGCACATATTCCACAGAAAGGAGAGTTTATCGCGTCTTACATGTTGATCCCGAGCATTCTCACAGTTGTAGAGGAACGTCCCAAACCTGCAGCTGTACAGGTGATCCAGGATGGTCAGCAGGAGGCGTTCATTGAACTCAAAGGCTGTTGGAAACTGAAAAGGCAGAAGTTAAATCAGAACTGAAGTCATAAAAGGAACTAAAACTCATAACAGATTTGGGGAAAACATGTGTGCAATCTGTACTTTGATTTCCTTTACTTTCCATTGTGTTTTATAAGAAGATCAGTGGATTGGCTGTAAAGTAAAGAGAACTACTGTATCCTATCTGGGATTTTTTTAATGAATAGAAACTTGACTCATTTCCTATCTCTTCATAGTGGCAATTCACCATAGGAAGCAGCAGATTTTCATTTTCAACAGTGTCAGTATCACGGTTTCATGGTTTTATTGTAGAAAAAAAGGCTATGTGACATTTTTTAACCCTACATACTGTATATTTTTTGAGTAATTCCTAGTAAATACTGAGCTGTGAACAATTTTCTGAGCACTACAGCCTCAAATGCAGAATAATATAAGATTATAAGCATCAAAATATAACTTATAATAAGCTTTGGGTGAGGGAGCCGATTTAAAATAAGGCTGAAAAGGTCATAACTGTCGATTTAACATAATACGTCCCCTCTAATAACAAATGAGCCTGCATCAACCTTTATAGAAACTGCCTTGTTGTGGAACCTTGGCAGCAGCAGTTAAAGGAGAAGGTCATCTACTTCTGGTTTAGCTTCGACAGGTAATTAAGATGATGTGTGACCTCCACGAGCAGGACTCAGGAAGGAGTAGCTGTACCTGTTTGGTCATTTGCCACACACAATCGATGAACTGCACAAAGATGGGGGATCGGTCCTGGTCCGCATGGTTCTTGTCTCCGTGACCTATCCTCTGGACACACAAGCACAGAGCCATATGTGTTAGTGAAGCGTCCACTGGACTTTTATGTAATAAGGTTATGTAATAGATCAATATGAGAGATGTATGTGATTTTTACATACCGAGGCAAACTTGTGTCCAAAGCTGATCCACTCTTTTTCAATTAGCACCTACGCAGAGAAACAGAAAATACTAAATTTATAACATCTTTGCTCTGTTTTTCCTCTTGTATTCAATTGTGATATACTGTATTTATATTACTATCCATTTTATTTATATAACTACGTCTTATTTGACTACATTGCTATTTAAATTTATTATTATATATATATTTTTTGTCTTTTTTTATTATATCGTCACCTTCCTAAAATAATCGGCATAATTTTTTTTGCCTAAATTTACTTAGGCAAAAAAGGGCCACAATTTCAATTTTGGGGGGAGTTTTTTGTGTTTTCTGAAAAACCTGAAAAAATTACTTATGCGATTATTTTAGGAAGGTGTCGATATTATATTGTGATGTGTGAGCTACTGTGTCCAAAAAATTTCCCTTGTAGATCAATGTTTGTCCAGTAAGTCTTAATTAACTGACAAAAGATTGTTCAAATTTAGCAACAGCAATTTCAAACTTTATATGATATCACAAACTATTCACAATTCACAATTACAGAGCCTTTCCTACCTCATCAAAATCAAATAATTTGTGCTCCCTGTAGTAATTTTGTTTGCTGACGATCTATAAGTCTTTATTTCTACATTTTTATTGTATTTAATTAGTTTACAGCTTAACAACTCATAAGATGCACACCACATTCCTCAATTAACAGATTCATTTGGTGTCCATTATTGGTGGCGACAATGAAATATATGAAAGGTAAATTTACATGTGGAACTTGAGCATTTCTAGTGGCATTACAACAAAACACAGCATTTTATCAATATTGATTTTAGCTGCTCCTGGGCCGGTCATGATAAGATCGACTCTGTTCAGTATCTGTATACAACAGATGGAACAATATATTTCTTTAGGATCAATATTTATCGTGTGGATCTTTCCTATGCACTACTGAGGAATTTTGCGTTATTTTTTTGTCAATATGATGAGATTTCAAACACAAAAGGTTGAATTAATGCCTTACATGCCTCATTAAAAATCCAAACTGAGTACTAAACTGTTTAATTCTGAGTTATCTACTGCAGTTCACTTTTTTAACAATATTGCAGATTTAGAATAGATTTTGCATCAACAATCTGTTCTTGGGTTGGTCAGTAGGATAAATTAGTCTTAATATTATCATTTATCATCTATATTTACTTCAGAGATATATCACACTTCAAAATGACAGGCCTCTCATCTTTATTAAATATTATGGGCCTATAGAAAGTGGTGATTTCACCTGAAACACAGCATTTGTACATGGGACGTACCTCAAACCCTCGGAGCGTGCGGTAGTGGCTGTCCAGCATGAGCATGGCCAGAGAGGTGAGCTGTGCTGTCCGGTCCCAGCCGTCACTGCAGTGCACCAGCACAGAGTTCCCCGTGGACACTTTGTCTGCCACTTGGATGGCCCCAGACAACACCAGCTGCACCAAAAATATCAACAATAAATACAAATATTGAGAGTAAAAAATGCATATTCAAGTATTTATTAGTTCTAACCTTGATATGTTCAAGCCAGTGTGTGGATTCCAGACTCGAGAGCCAGTGGGACTCCTCCACATTAGGATAGACGATATCTTTAAGCTTCTTCAGAGATTCCCTCATGACGTGAATGTTTTGGATGTCCAAGAATACAAGTTCTGCGTTTTGGTACTCGTCCCCCTCATAACCTCCCCCAGTGGCCTTGAAACAGAAGAGTTAAAAAAACATAAAAACATAACCTTCTTCATCAGTGTTTACATGCACACGGATTTCTGTGGTTATCAGATGAATGTATTATCATGTAAACAGTTAAACGTAGTGTGAGTAATCTGACTTCTTCAAAATTCATTTCACAATTTCCTTGCAGCCAGATCGTGATTTTGACAGCACATGTAAACATAGTATTCTTGAAGTAAAAGTCATCTGCTTCTTCTGAATGTTCACACTTCACTGTAACTGGTTAAATCCACCGGTCACTCACACTGCTGAGGCTGACCAGTAGGAGGTGTGATGTTTGAGCACAGAGCATTTTTTTTTTATTTTCTTCCAAATATAAGTTACTATGAACATTCACCGACCTGATGTGTGCCACCAGGTGTTTTTGGTTATCAGATTTATTTTGTGGCCATGAACACACACCATAAATCACATCTAATTACTTGTTGTTGTCTGATTATTACACTGGCCATATAAATGTACCCAGTGTGTTTGATAGACTAAACAGACACACACCTTGTTGGCCACAGCGTTCACACTGGGCCGAGCGTCGTATATTGTGAGTTTGGGCGTATCATTGGCCTCCCTGATCATCTCCAGGTATCTCTCGTCATCTTTGTTCCTCTTTCCAGACATCCCAACCAGGGGCTGACTGCAGCGGACGATTACTGCCTGGTTCTCCCTGTGGATCCAGGACAAAACCTGCAAACACAAGAAACATGCAGTACATCCTTAGTAATTGTTACATTCAAAGATTACCACAGCAAATTAACTTATTTGTTTATAATTTATGGTTTGCAACTGAATGATTATTTATTTATCTGGGCTTGGGACCAGACAAAGAACAGTGACACAGTGTTCTTTGGTTCTTTGGTTTGTTTTTTAAACTCCTGATAGTAAAATAAAATGCTGAATAGAGAAATAACAAAGTTAAAGCAGAAAACTTTTCTGCTTCTTGCTTGTGTCCATTGGTTTGCCTGAAACATTCCACAGTATGCAAACAAATCTTTATTGCATTTATTCAATTACCAGTGTTTCCATTGCAAAAAAAAGTGCAAAAAAACAATGCATTCTTAGTGTGAACCTGCTCCTAATTTCTCAGGTCTGATCTGTAATTTGTCTCCATTTAATGCCATACCATGGAACATACCAGACAAAGTATTAGCATCGCCATGGAGACAACCAAGTGGCAGACTCTCCACCAGAAAAGCTACATGTTGCACCTTTAAGCAAAATCTGTTGTAGAGAAAATGTCTAGATTCTTTTTTAACAAAGCTTGATATAAATAAAACTTTTTTTCATATTACAGTCACAGTCATTGTGTATTGTGTTCCCCACTCACCGGGATACGAGACCTCGACCTGAAGGCTGCCACTTTCCTCAGATCCTCCTCTTTACTCTTGTATGGGACGGCCAACACGGTGGGGTAGGTGTCACACAGCTCGTAGTTCTTATTGATGAAGGTAATGCGCCACTTGTTATTGGGTAAGCCCTACAAACCACATCTTACTCATTCACTGCTTTCTATTTTAAGGCAACTCCACAAATACATGTCCATGTGTAGCCTTACCTGCCGCCTCAACTCATCCATGGCTTTATAGACATTCCAGCCATTCTCCTCATACTTCTCCTGCGTTACATAGGCAAACAGAGGCTGCAAAGAGGAAACAGGAACGAGAGCTTGTCAAAATACAGATGGAAAATATGCTGCAGCACACCGTAATGCAGAATTGTATTCTTTGCACCGTTACGCCTGTTTGTTTCCTCTAAATGTGAGAGTGTCTACTTTTCAGGAAATACTTTTTCTGAACCAAACACCCAATGATAAATCTGGTAACACAATCTACTTCCATAATCACAACACTAATCTGTGGATGTACTGAATTTCTTTCTACTGTTAGACTTAGTTTTGACCAAGCTATTTGATAAACACACAATAATGCTATAGTGTATAGTGCATCTTCTATTTCAGTCTCTAATTCATGCACAAGCAGAGAGCTTTGATGTGGGCGGCTGCCTGTGTGTCACACTTTAAAAACGGACTGCTTCTGTGCATTACTGCATTTAGAGCAAAAGCACAATTTAAAACCATGTACAATGTTATATCCTTTTCAGGCCATAACCAATCTGCTCAATTTTAAACCTTTGGTCTTCCTGGGGTTTAACAATAACACATTTTTATTTATTCTTTATGAGTGACACCATGATGAAAAAGCCCCATTTTCTTTTATTACTGCTTTATAACATATGACCATTCCTTAAAAAAAAAAAAAATCATAATCTTTATTCCAACGTATTCATTAATCCTTCTCTGCACATGTCCAAGTGATCTCAACATGGCATCTCTGACACCGTTTCCAAAATAAAGTAATCCTATTAAAACTGTGTTGGCAACATAACTCCATGTTAGTTTTTCCATTATTCCAATCTGAAAATAGAGCAGAATCTTGAAAAATTTAGAGCTGCAGTGTCTGAATGTGCAAGAAAACATGAAAAATAATTGGTCACTTATTACCCCAAAATGTTGTCAAATTAAAACGTTTTAGACCAGATTTTCTTCAATGGACCCAAACAGAATATTATATTTTAATATAATACCAAATGATACATTGTGAATCTTACCAGTCCATGTGAGAGAGGAAAGGCAAGTCTGAAAAGGAAATCGAAGATGTCTCTCCTGCTGTGACCCTCCTGCTTTAATGCAAACCTGAGATTCCTCATGTCCTACAGATACAAGAACATGAGATTTTAAACACAACAGCATCAGAATAAGCCCATTAGTATCAAACATGTCGATAGAGTCAGAGCAGCTTTTGTGTCCCTGGGTCTGACCTTGCAGGTGATGTCCAGGCCGTACGAGTTCTCTCCTCGACTTGACGCTCCGCCCATCTTCTCCACTCGACTGATGGCGCCCAGAGGAACATCTAGCGTTACAATCAAATCCTAAAAAGACATGAAAATCAGAATCAGAAATCAGAATCAAAAAAACATCTGGCTATGAATTTTATTTGAACAAATGTATTAACGTACCAACTGAACATTTTTCTAAAAGGGTTAATCAGTATCTACACTGGTATAAGACGACATAGTAAAATTAAAGAAAAAGTTTGGCAGGTATTTAATTTATAATGTAAATCCAGTTTGATATTTTAGAATCTTTGGTAACACTACCTTGTATCTTTCTATTTCTGTAGTGCTTACTCATCTTCTTGGGATTTGGCCTTTGCTGTTGCTATGGTGGGACGTGAGAGGACTGGAGTTTCTTTTTAGAGGAAAATTGAAAGTGAAAATCGCATTTATTTTGTAATTCTGGACAGCCATGACCCATTGAGTGCGCAAAGTGAAACAGGTGTAGCTTTCTTTTCCTTTGCTACAACAGAAGTGAAACTGCATGTGTGGAGGAACTCACCGCGTCCGAGCTCCTGAAGTAAAGTCTGTAGTTGGTTATGAGAACTTTGCCTTTGACTGGGCCGTTGAATGGACAGATGTAGATGACTTCTTTCTCTGTGCAAAGATAATCCGTATTACTATTATATTATTTAGGGTCATTTCACTCAGGAGGGAAGAGAAAGCAGAAGAGAGAAGCCAGGTGGGTTATAAATAATGACTTGAGAGGTGAGCTCAGTGACAAGACTTTCCGTTAGTACAGTATAACCTTGCTGTTTGGAACTGCTAAAAGAAACACCTATAACTGCAAATATAAATTCACCTCCTTTCAGGTTGTATTATTTTGCATGGGGCTGCCGCTCTTGATGGCAAATAAGTTCCATATGGACTATAAAGCAGTTTTAAAGCCTCCCAGAGAATCAGTGCAGATGTGTTAGTGCATATGAACACTGAACATTTCACACAAATGAACACACTTTATGTCATATTTATGTGGCAAAACCTCTGAATGAATCAGATCCCTGTTTTACTGGAAGTGCCCCTGCAAGAAAGAGCTGTTTAGGAGAATTTGGAGACAAAAGTGGGCAGGACTGAGTAAAATGAATAGAAATGGTTACATAAGAGTACCTTTATTCTTAGTGCTACAATGGGTAAATTTCGTGAAAAACAGCAGGAGACTAAAAATATGGAGTCAAAAGTCAAGATAAATAACTATTTAAAAATAAACTCAAACTTTTTAACTACTCTCTCAGAAATCCTAATTGTATTATTCATATATTATGAGTAGCCATAAATTAATTGTTGACAAGAGATAAAGCCCAAGGCAACTTAAAGTGATAAAAGCTTAGGATAATTTCCAAAGTCTATGCACAAATGGCACACTTTTCACTTTTTAAATTTCATGTCTGTAGTAGTCAAATGAGGAGGACATCAGTAGCTCTGGCCTGGTGTTATAAGGGTTAGGGTTAGTCTTTGATATACACTGGTGTTGCGTGGGCTTTTCAGAGCTTGTGGATATGAGCAAGTGTTCTGTTCTGACCTATGACCCCGTCCTCCCCAGGCAACAGCGACACATCAGTAAGCGGCTCCATCTTTAGAGAGTCTTTGGACACCTGCAGGTATGAGGAAACGCGACTGAGTCAAAGAATATTTATATTACATTCGAACAGATGATGTCAGTCTGAAAAGAAGATCTTACACACAGATTAGAAATGATATTACTGCATAATATACACTATGCTGGGATGTTAAGATTTTAGTGCTTATCCATTTAAGACAGTGCCACATTACTTAAGATGAAACTTTGGAATGTGATTTGGCAAATGCATCTCACATAAGGCACATTCAGGTTTACCACCTGTTAAAAACTACATGTGTAAATTAAGCATCAAAACATATTGTAAAATAAGTATTAGGTATGATTAGTAGAGTAGTGAGAAAGGTGGCAGGTGCCCTTACGCTAGAGATGTGTGTGTCCAAAGAGTTGGAGTTGTAGACAGACACGGGTGAGGCCATCGCTCAGGAGGCACTTCCACAGGCTGCACACGCACAAACACACAAACACAAAGAGACAAAACATCAAGTGGTCACCTACAAGCATCAAAGGAGCTTTACACTGCTTTCATATGCCCAAGTCCATTATAAGAATATATATTCATTTATTTTTAGAAAATGGAGACACGGTATGGCCATAAACTTGTCAGATCAGACCTACAAGTACTGATTTGCAATACAACCTGAATGTTTTTCTATTTCATATACTCTACATACTCATTATTAGATGAGACGTTCCCTAATAAAGAAACACTAGTATCATATATTTAATGATGCGTATACACAGTGGCTTAAATGAGTATACATGCTACATGTCTATTTGAAACCTCTGATGTGTTGCATTTCTCTTGCCTCTTTTTTGAGAAGAGAGGAAATGGTAAAATGTCTTCTTAAAGTACATCTATTTAGCACTTTCTTGGTCACCCAGAGACTCTAAACACATGTGGGAATATTAAACAATAACAGAAGCAGTGGTGGTGTAGAAGACGGTCTTTAAAGATTAAGCTTTAATATAATGTGTTGAGTGGGAGGCACATTTGTAATATCTTGTGATTCTTCTAAATGACTAAGTGTTGTGTTTTTATCAGTGAGTCTTCTGTAACTCCATCTTCTTCCCTGGCAGCAGGTGTGTGCACATGACCGCACACCGTCTCACACATTACCACTACACAGCTTCTCATTTCGCACTTAAATTCACTCCTGTTTGTGCCTATTTTTCACATATATCTTAGAAATACATCATTAACATAATACCCACTTTCCTTCAATTATTGGCGTTGCTTAACAATCCTAATATACTCTGAATAAGAACTTTTCCCACATACATATAAGTGTATAAAATCCATGAGCACCACATCTGATGCCAGCTTCTATTCCAACACTCATGGGTTGGTCTGTGCACCTGTGTTTAAAGCCTACCCCCCTTTAAGCACCACAAGCAGGTGTGGCTATTAGCAAGATGATGAAAAATTCAGGAGCTGGTCTGTTTGGACGATCCAATTACTGCGCCCAACATCGCACTATTATTTCTGAGTAACGAGAATGGCAAGTTTAGTGAGCCAGTTCTCCAGCTGGCAGTGGTCAGGGACACGCCCCGCTAAACTACATAACTGTGGATATCATGTACAAGACCGGGACAAAGCCAGATCTGTAATGAATACAGGAGGGCATAATGGAGAAGTTCAAACGCTACTGTCGGACCACGGAAAGTGAAAGGAGCAAAGGCGTTCTTATCTCACAGACCACACCTCCCAACCTGTTGTTTGGTGAAGTTGGACTTACAAGAAACTCATTATTATTCCACGGTTACAAAACTGGGTACACGTCACGTTGTATTCAATAGTAGAGTATATGTGCATACAGTCACAAAAATAGATAAAAAGGGTGAAGATAAGAACCTGTAAGAGAATGAAGAGAAATGCACTCTCCATCCCATACAAACAATATAATTAATATTACGCCCATTACGAAAGGTTTTCAGTTTGAATCTACCTGAGTCATTTAAGCCAAAAGTTGCACTTTGTAAATTTTGTGTCCATCACCAGCTTGTCTCCATGGAGATGTTATTGCTTTCATTGGAATGTTCCACAGTATGGCATTCACCTTATCTGTCTTCATTTATTCAATTACAAAAACAAAAACTTAAAAATGCATTCATAGTACTGTGAGCAGGTAACCACTCCACAGCTCGGACGTGTAACTTAGCCTGATAGCATTTCCTGCTCGTCTCCACGGAGACAGAGTCCGCCACCTGCCTGAATAGAAACAAGCAGGTGCAAGACTCTCCACCAGCAATGTTACATAAAGAGAAGATTTTTTAGCAATAAAATGGTGAAATTTTCTCTAAAAATGCAGATGTTTTGACATGGTTTAATGTGGTTAAAATGTTCTGCTTATTGTCTATCCACATGAACAAAAACTGATCAAAATATTCATTGTCTTAACTATCCATTATAATAGTAAAATGTGGAGGCAGTATTTTTTCGAACACACAATTGTTATCAGCTGAAAGAACTTTGCCACAAGAAAAGCAGGTTTGAGGACCCAATCCCCAAAGGGCAATACCATGTGGATTTTCTGTTTCGAAAAGTCTTATAGGCCATTGAGACTCAGGGTAAAACTAGTCTTTAAATGCAAGTTGAGGTTCAAGTATCAGACAAATGATAAATGATTGTTAAACAGTCACAGCATCTTATAGCCATAGTCTTATTTGGAAGCTTAACATTTCATTTTAAATCAGCTCTTCTAATAAACTTAAAATCAATATTTATAATGTAAATACTTATAATCTGCCCAACTCTACTAAACTAAAAGTAAATAGAATCAGCACAGTAAATCTTTACCACTATACCATTAAACCTCTTCCTCTGTAATAAAAACTACACCGAATTTCAAATGAATTACATTTTGCTTGATCCAAAATGAAAACATCAGCTGCAGAATCTGAAAAATAAAGGTGCAAAAAACATCAAAACCAAGTGTGATTTTGGCCTAGACCACTTCCTAACACCTGGCTACATCCCTCCTCCTCCTGCTGCTCACACGCTGTCATCAGATACACAGCGACTGGAAAAGATAGCACAAGTATAAGGCACTCGGGGGTCAGCGCCGTATAAAGCACATTATGGCCCCATTAAGCAGCACAGGAACAAGGAAACTGTGGTGTGGTGGTATGTGATGGTGTTACTATCTTTGATGAGGCAATATATCAAAATATAATGTGACATATTAAAGAGGGAGATACGGTAGATATATTTGTTAAAAGACTATTAACTGATTTCAAGATTAATTAAACGCAGCACACTTTAATTCCATTTAACACAGAACAAAAACAGAAACAATACACAATCTCTATAATTTGTTTTATCATTTTTGTGTGACACTTGAACGTCTGTCCAGACATTTACACACATACTACATAAACACAACTGAATATTTGGATTTTATTTTTTAGGCCATAACCTACCCCTATTTAAGGAGATCAAAGAATTAAAAATGAGTTTCCCCTGCAACACTGCAACTTGGACATGTCCGTAAAAGTGTACAGACAACTCCCCAGCACAACACATCCACAAATCACATCAGGCTAATAATAGACCGAGGTAAAATGCAGTTTGCGGGAACATGTGAACGCAACATTTAACCGTGTTCGACAAATGATGTGCCTCAAACTGACTGTGTTACAACTTGTCTTACCACTTAACTCCAGAGTAATAGCAATACCCTCACATTTTTTTTTTAATAGGAGCTTTTTTCCAAGTGTTAAGAAAAGAAGAGAAGAAAAACAAAAGACGACATGACACTGTATTATGTGAAATGTTTCTTACACACAAATGAAACCATCATTTATGTTGAACAAATCTGTCATAAAACTCACGTGGTTCGAGAAGCGACTCCTGGACTTTGTGCCATCTTACATATTAACAATTAAGGAGGGTCCGGAAGGGCATCTGACATTATAACCTTCCAATGAATGACTTTCTCTCTCAATAATATCCTTATCTCAAGTCAAACAAAACGTGAACAAAACATACATTGAATGAATCTTAGGTTTGCATGACTTTTAAACACAACTTCACTGAATGTTTACACAGAAGAGGACTTTTGCTCCACCCAAAATGTGTTACCTGCAGCAGCACACCTGGTCTAGTAACATTATGACGTGGGAACTGTATTACTGCCCATGCATAACAGCTCAAATTAATGTAAATCAATATAGTCCTTTTATTTTTACCCCACTACATATCGCCTGCAGACATTCAAAGTAGGTTAAAGTGGCAGGAGCTTTACAATGGCACCAGATATTGGAGCCAAGCAAGCACTTTCACTTAACCAGGGGGATTTTACATGTTAGGCAACGCTATTAGAAAGGGATCAATGACCAAAATGTTGTGCAGTGAATCCAAAATGAGCCATGAGGACAGTGTTACTCTGAGGTGGCACAGTGCGCTCGCTTCGTGTTGGAAAGGTCCAGGGTGAATGGTGAAGTTGTCGGTCTAAGTTGTCAAAACAGACCGACACGAGTGCATTTAGCTACGCGATCGACAGCGATGCAAGCTTAATCCGACACATTCGGCTCAGATCAACCACTGGAAACAAAGCACCAAAGAAAAGCGGGCCTCTTAAAGCCCCTTACTGAACTTTTCCAACTTGGCTATTCCAGTGGGCACAGCTGTGGAGTTGCACCAGGAAATAGCGGAGGCCTAGCATAGAACGACACATTATTTTGGCCGAAATAAAAACTAAAAATGCCCCGCAGTGCACACAAATCGTAGTTAATGATCTCCCAAAGGCATTTAAGAACACAACAGAGGGCTACACCGAGGCTGGGCGCGTTTACTTACCCGCAAAGTGCGTTTCTCCCGTGGCTGAATGTCGATCTGTTTCCCCCAAGCCACAGTCGGAACTCACTCTGCGTCACGTGTCACCGTGTCAGGGCGCGGATTGGCTGCTTGTCAAACTGTGTCCCGCAATGTGCACTGGGAAGTGAAGTTTTACAGCCATAAAAGGCGAGTGTAGGCAGTGAAACACGTTGAATACGCCCATTCTATTCAGACTGCGTTAGTTTAGGGCGTGCATGTTTATTCACTTATTTGTTGCTTGGAAAATAGATTCAGAACTTTCCCTAAATAGGAGAATAATAATATTTCTATTCTGTTACTTACTTAGACTTAGACAAACTTTATTAATCCGTAGGGACATTGTGTGGTAAATGAATTCACACAAAAAATATTTAATTATCAAAAACATGCACTTTAATATAGGCCTAATTTACTGCACAGAAAAATATATAGGCTTATTAATTAATTTTATTTATTATTTTAATTTTAATTTATTTTATTTATTAATTTGTAGGCTTTACCCTCACTAATTTTAGGCCCATGCGAAGATAATAATAATGAGTCTAAATAAATATAAAATAATAAGAAATAATAAACTCAGAGTATTTTTTTCTGTACACACCAAACACTAAAGTCGATTTTTTTTCCTCATAAGTTTCTTTGTGCTATTTTCTTTACCAGCAGAGGGCAGTATTTCCCGAACACTGCTCTTTTAAAAGTAATATTTTGCTTTTAATTCTCAGATTTACAGGTTGATACAGATCTACACATATAAAAATATACTTGTGTGTGTGTGTGTTTTTACTATCAGATTGGAAAAAGGCTTAAACTTCCTAGTCTACCATTTGTAATCAGAGTTTTAAAAGCTCAGAATTTGGAATGAGACATAAAATTAGGAGAGGTGGGAAGCAATAATGTGTTTTGTAATGTTATTTATATTCTGGTGCATTTAAGCAGCTGCCAGAGGTGTAACCGGAGGCTCTTAAACCTGTTTTTACAAAGAATTACAAAAGGAATAAAGCAAAATTATCACTGTTTGTTTTTCCTTTTCATGCTTTTTGGCCTATACACAGATCAATTCTTCAAGACTGCAGTTTGGCATGTTTTTACTGTTGTTTTGTTAGCAGGAAACCAAAAACAGCATCAAGAGTTTTCAAAAAAGACATATAGCAAATAGAAAACTTAATATTGTTGACTGATGTTTTGTCGTTGCGGTTTAGTGCCTGGAGAACAGTCGTCTTTTGTCTTTTCCCTTGTCACAAAACTGCACAAATGAAACATTGTGCAAAAAGGTCCCATTGTATTTCCCAACAGGTGATCACTGTCCTTGGTGCTGAATGACGACAATGATTCCAGCCCTGTATCTGGAAAATAAGCCTGGCAGTTGCTTTTATTCTAACTTTTGCATTTGGATTCTATTTGTGTCTTGGATGGAAATGGAAAAAATAGCCGTAATTGCACCACGGAGACCTACATTAGGACGTATTGACTCACCAGAGGCCTATGTATTGTTTAAGTCAATAACTCACACGTGGTACTGTTATTAAAAGCGTGTTATTTATTGCTATTCAATCTAACTCAATACCGGCGTGCACTGCATTAATCCTCTTAGACCAAAGGGATCGCTGGTTTACATCTCCCTTATTTTAACATTAATCCTGGCAAACCTCTGAACTAACGAAACGCAAGAAAATGGAACGTGATGCAGCCTGTTTGAAAATGTTCAGGTACACGTGCGGGAAGAATAGGGCTGTAAATATAGATTATTGTTTGATACATAGACAGTAGAGGCTATAAAGAGACAGAGGAGCTCCTTTTCAAACAAACTGTGAGTGATACTGCACTATTTTCATACTGTACTAAACACAACTGTACAACAAATCACTCTTATGATACAGAAAACCTTTTGTCATATCAATCACTACATCATCTTTTCTCTGTTTCTCCTCTTGTATAGCCCAGATTTATTTTTAGTATTTCCATATTTCTATATTTTATTTTGACTTGTACATTTACATTTGTATAACTGGCCTCTTGCTATTTTTGCATTCATTATTACCATGTATATTTTTGATGTTTGCTATTAAAATGATGCATTGTGATTGTGGGTTATTATGTCCATGTGGATCTATAATGTTTGTCTAAGTCTATCATGTGTATGGGTCAATGACATAATGACATAATGTGTGTCCAATTGCATTTTCTTCACTTAAAAAGGTTAAAGTTTTATTCTCCACATCCCTGTAGAACCTCTGACCTCCTGGAACCAAATCATTTTTTCATAAATCATGAGTTATTCTGCATGTTTTTTGTACTTAAATTGTTAAAATGTTCATGTGGTGCGACCGTCCGCCCTTAACTGAGGATTTTTAAACTTCTTTAAAATTACTCAAAATCTGATCACATTTTTTCTCTTTCTTTTTGAGATTTTTAAACTTCTTTAAACTCTAAATCTGATCAAATTTATTCTATTTCTTTTTTGGCATATTTTCTGACATGTTTTACAGTCCAAAATGAAAATTTAATCTTTCTTGAATAAATATTTCCATCATTATATTCAAACAAATATTGTCCGAGTGCGTCCATTTAAAAAAAAATATGATTTTCAAATATCAATATCATGTTCATATTACTCCAAACTTAGATTAACGTCCCAACCATGTTTTAGAAAATAAAACAATTTTAAAGTTATTCTCGGTCGCACCACATGACATTTTTAAAGGTCGTAGCCAATTCATGTACATAAAAAACACTAAACATGCTTAATATAAATGTCAAACATAGATTTATGTACATTATACTGTAAATATTTGAAAAAGTTCAATAGTAACTAAATGTTAAAATTTGCCTGTTGAAAATCCTTCTGCGCCAATGACCCTTGTACATTTATATATCTGGCCTCTTGCTATTTTTGCAACTTATTTTGAATGCACTATTACATTTATATTTTTGCTCTTTGTTAGTATAATACATTATGTTTGGGGCTATTACGTCCTTGTGGCTCAATAAAGTTTGTCTAAGTCTAAATGTAATAACATATTATGGAAGTGAATTAATGTTAAATGGCAAGTGTAAAAAAAAGCTGTAACATCCCACTGTGATGGAAGCGATATTCTATTTCAGCTCCAATAGTGTTAGGTTCACACGTTCAGAGATTTCAGGCACATAGGTGAGGATGCTGACAGAATTATAGGGGCATGTTCCCTTAAGCACCCTCCTATGTTGTGACTTTATGTAATAAGCAGCATATATACATATAATCCTGTATTTGCATGAGGAATACACTTACTCAGCTGTACTGCAAGGATCTATTAGTTTGCCTTAATGCATGTAAGGTGCAGTTTTTTGGTTTTGTTTTTCTTTTCAGTGAACCATTGTGGTGGCAACTATTTATTTCACATAAACTAGGACTTGTTTGACAGATCTTGACTGTGGAAATGGCACAAAAATGATTTTCTTTTGTATTGGACTGAAATGATTGCTGGAGTTACTGCTCGCAGGCGTCGCTGTTATGAATGCTGTCCTTGGTGCTGAAAATATATCGGTATTTGAAACTAGTGAAAGTTTTGCGAATTGCAGACTTCGTGGGCACGCATACTTACTCAATCCTATTTATTTGTACCTATGCATTAATCAAAAGCCTATTATTGGTTTTCAATAATGCGCGTAATGAGCGCCTGCCTTGTGCCATGGAAACTGCAATGCATGTGGGCCTTTTATTCGCTATTTAAGAGGCTCACTTCCCCTTAATGAAAGAAATAAAAGAATGTGACATCTCCTAGCGACTTTTGAATGAACCTGTCCCGTGTGATTGTTTGAGAATGTCGGCAGCAGCCTGAAAAGAAGCAAGATTTACTAGTGGAGACAGCTTTTAATTCATCCATGCACGACCAGAGCGCACCAATGAATCCACGGACCCCCTCCCCTTGTGCATATCAAACACATGTGAGTCCATGTGTCCCGGGTACAAAGCGCAGGGCCATCGGGAGGGATGCAGGGCCTACGGGAGGGGGAGGGGACCATTTCTGTTCGTCCTCTGTTCCAGTCAATCCAGTACGAGCACTTGACGTTGTTGCACTGGGAGGGGGCGGTGCTTCAGGGGGCTCACGTCTCTCGTTCTCTTTCCAAACCGGGTCTGTCTCTCCCTCTCTCTCTCTTTTTTCCCCTCTCTGCCTTATATCCATTCATCCTCCAGCTACTTCCACCATCACCGGCAGAAGCAGCAGCAGCAGCAGCATCCAGCAAGACACCGTCCATCACCTCCATCTTCTTGCCTTCTTGCTTCCATTCTCCGGGCACTGCAAGGACGCGGCTCCCCCTCCCCTCCTGCGGTAAGAGTTGCGGCAGAGCGGGCACAGCCGGTCCCGGTGCTCCGCTGCGGTTAGATAACGGGAGGAAAATTACCAGCAAACCGTGAGACCGATCCGGGAGCCAGTTCTCGTGACGCACCGGCGATGTGCCATTGTTCCAACCTTATGCGCATTGGCGACGTGTGGGCCAGTGGCTTGTCAATTGGCGTAGTCGAAATATTTAGGCCTTATCTTTCCTCGCGTGTTGAATGGGTAGATCGAGGATGAATAGCCCAGCTGGATCCCCCATTGACAGTCCATGTTCAGTTCACGTCAGTCGCCCTTGCGGTAGATGTTTGAAGGCGCAGTGATTCCGTTAGAAAATGTAGGTAGTTGTGGTAAGGGCTGCAGATGTATAATTCATTTCTATACTGCCCCCTTCCTTGGCCACACACAAAAAGACTGCAGAAGCATTTTCGCATGTTTAACCTTGCAAACGGAAATGTTCATTCCCGTCTAGATCGCTCTGGTCAAATCTGCAAACCAAGGACTAAATGCTAAATTTTGGTTAAGGCCTACATTCTGTGTGTCTCTTGTGCCAAAAAA
>KN494519.1:0-11743 GCA_000787155.1 Scartelaos histophorus | reverse complement strand
AAAACTGCATAAAAAAATGCTATCCAATTTCTGCAAAAACAGTTCAGTTTTATATATATATATATGGTATATTGGATTGAATAAATAAAAAGTGTAAATATCATGTATACAATGAAAAGCACAAGATGGTTGTAGTTCCTTTGAATGATGTGAGTGTGGATAAGGCTGTGATCACTCTGACATCTTATATAAGAGCCTGCTGGGTTATCTCCCACCACTGATTGAAGAAGCAGATTTACGCTATGTGCCCAGCGCATGTTGAAGTCACATGCACACTCCCATTTGTGCAGCGTTAGGGGTCCTGGAGGTGCAGGACTGCTGCTGCAGTGCAGAGTGCTCCAACAGAGGACCCAAAATAGAGAGAAGATGGGGGGTTATTATATGGAAGGGTACAGGGTCTGATGATAGAGCTGAACAGATGGACACATGACCAACAAAACAATATAAATAGAACAAAATAACAAGAATTTAAATTACCTTTACCTAAAAATACAGCTATAGAATCATATATGCCACCAAAGCAGACGCACAAACAGTGCAACTACAAACGCCCTGTGTTCATAACAATCTGCAATGATCGACTCAAAAGTCTGTTTGGAGATTTTGCTTTTATCAATGAGAAAATGTAAGTAAGTTTTAACAAATAAACCATTTAAAATACAAACAAATAAAACATAGCTCAACCTCAGCCAGAATTGTTGCATAGTCTTCTCTTAGTTTGATAATTATTTGTTATGATTATTAGATCAATACTAAAAATTCATGAACAAATGAATAAGTGAGTGAATCCTCTGTGCTGTTGCATGTCTCTCCTTCACATTTACCTTTGCTCCATCGTGCACCGCGACAGATGACATATAAATCCTCCCATCCTCTAAGCGCCCCACCCCCACCACAAGCAATACATACAAGGCCACCCGAGACAGGCTGCTATAGGACCTTAGGTTACCCGTCTATCCATTAGAATAGCTTCTAATTGTAGACGTCATATCATGTTACGTGTCTGTGGTATTTTCCTCCGAAGGCAGCTTAAACGTCACATGCTTGAGTGTTAGGAAGTCAAGGGGATGAACTGCCCAAAATTAAATTAGTCTTGATAAAAGTCATGCAAAAATTTGACATCAAAGTCTAAAGTCAGTTATGGCGGCTGTAACAATATTATTATCCTTGGTTATTTTGACCTTAAAGTAAAATATGTATTTTAGAATACAATGTGTTTTCTTTTCTGCAAGTCTTCCAGTATTTTCTCTTTTCAAATTAGTACTTATCATGTCGATTGATCAACACCTGTGTGTCAAAAATATTTCTGTCTTGTTCTTCCATAGGTAAGAAGATAGCTGAAATATTATAAAGTGTGTGTGTGGTTTTTTTTGTTGTTTTTTTTTTAGTAAATAGTAGATGTGTTCTAATGTGGATTGGGAAAAACAGAGAAAACAAATTTTTTTAAGTTTTTAAATCTGCCTTATTTATTTACTGTTTATATTTCTACAACTTTCCAGAATGTTCTGTTAAAAACAAAACAAAGTCTATGTATTTTATTTTGTATGATTATGTTTATTATAATAATCCAGTTGGTTTAAGAAATTATTTAACTCCATTAATATCTCTTCAGCCAGGTCAATATCACAAAGGCCTCAATGACTGTATGAAATGGGTTATTTTGAAAAAATGTTGTCCTAAAATCCAAATGACTTTTCCCTATCTTGCCTTGGACATCAGTGCTCCTCCAGTGACTGTGATGGATACCAGCTTCATGTATGCCTAAGGTGTGTGTAATGTAAACCATGTTAGAAGGTCTCCAAGGTGCCCATGTGAGTATGTTCCTAAATGCAGAAAACCCCAACCACACTGAGTGATGTCATTATGTGGCAACAAGCACAGAATGATTTTTGGATATTTACCAACTAATCATTTTCTGGTGCCTCTGTGTCAATGGTTTGTCTCATGTATAGGCCGGACCAGTTCAATGCTAATGTGTTTGCATCAGCCTGGAGCCCACAGGCACGAAGCCATGGACCTGACCAGCCGCCCCAGAGACATGAATGAATTTGGTGTCGGCACCACATGACCAGCGGGAGGCGCTGCTGAGGACATGGTGTGTTCCTTTTACCTGCTGCTCCACATCTCTTCTTTACATTATGCTGGGTGTCTGTGGCAGACAGGGCAGAGCTGGCAGCTCACTTCAACAGGCTCGGCAGGTGCATGCAGCGTGTGGCTATTACTAAACTCAAGCTTTTCTCATTCTCTACAGTTAGATATGCAGGGCAGCCTGCTCCATGGATGCCAGGCTGTGGGACCAAAAGACTCTCACAATCCAATTCTCTGACTTGCACAGTGCACATAAAAATGCTTAATGCAGTCCTGAGCAGTCTGCAGCAGGACTGTGCCCTGAGCAAACCCCTCATGGTCTCATGGTGCTGTGAACACAACCAACCTGTGGAAATCCCCAAAGCCGTTGGCTGCTGCCATGTCTGATGCATCTGAACCATCTTTACAAATGTGCCAGATTCCAGCGTGTTTGGAGTGCGCTGCCAGCTGAAGAGAGGAAGGAAGAAGAATGAATGAATGGATGGATGTGTGAGAGAGGACAAGTCGAAAACAAAGTAGCATAGCTTTCATTGGCAGCAGCCGAGTGGGCTGGCAGGCCTGCACCAGCCCTAAAGCCCAATGGAAAAGTACCAGTGTCCCTGTGAGATCTGGCCGACCAGACAGTGTTTTCACTGCAAAGGCCCCATGCTCACATGGCTCTCTCATAGATTATTGGGACATGTCGAGCATTTCTCTGTGCCCCCCTGGCTAATTCCATTAAATGTGCGCCCATAATCCACAGGACACTCAATATGCATGGCACACCACGCTGGTTTGACTGTGGTACATGAGTTCACCAAATGTCTCCTAAAAAGACGGGTTTAAAGCACATGTTAGCATGTTCTTAGCCTATGCTACTGTCCCCATGACCGTGTCAATGAAGTGTATATCTGTGTTACAGAGAATCTGTACGAAAAGGTCTTTTGTATACTTTTTATTTTCATGAAGGGTTTGGAGTTCTCCTCTGTAGCACATGTTATTATGGGCTCAATACTTTAGTTCTCTTACATCATTTTACATCATTGTCCACTGTCATTTAGCCATCTTGTTCACAACAGGACCATTAATAGCTCATATCTTTTTAGTCTTACATTCACTTTCAAATAGTGAGACAATGGCTTCAAAGCAACATATCAGAAAAGAGCTTACCTCATGTCAGAAACATCTTTAAAATTGTGCAATAGTGCAAACTATAGTATAGTGATGTTTGTTGGTTCTCATGAAGTCCTGTGGAGGAAGGCCATTACAGCACATTACAGTGTTAACATGTGTTTATTTAAGGATCTGAGTTAGTCTCTGCAAGTGCACAGACTGCTCTTGCTGGGGTCCACTCTCATAATAAAAGTATAACTCATTGGCCGTACATAGACAGTAAATCATATGAACTGTCAATACATAACATGACACCGACTGGGTTCCTGCCTGTTAGTCCAAACTACATATTGTTCTAGTGTTTTTTATCTATACATATAACATATATTTTCTAATAGCACCCTGATGATTTATTCATTCATTTGTTTATTTACATTTATCATCTCATTTGTTTTCTTGCATGTTTTACTTTGATGTCTTACATTGGTTTGTGTCTGTTATGACTTATCCAATGCAGCAGTAAAGCCCCAGTGTCTAAGTTTCTTCTAGTTAGACTTTTAATGTTGGAAGTTTAACTCTTAGACTGACAGAAAGTGCAGTTAAGAGGGCAGTTGGACCTCTGACCAGTGGCATGTAGAATACAAACTGTGAATGTGACCTCATGTGCACAGGGTTATCAGAGGTTTGAAATACTGCAGGGGACTATTTTTTATTTCATTTATGTTCCCTTTTCTGTTCTCACATACACTCCTTAAAACTGTCATTTACTATTTAATTAGATGGGACAAAATCATGTATTTCTTTTTGTATTATTGTGCATTTGATTGCAATGGTCTGCAGCATATGCCTAAAATACAATGACTGAAAAATATATTTGTTTACATTTTACCCAAGTTAGTAGTCTACCCAAACTCAAGAGGGTCTAATGGTCAAGTGATTGGGGCCTGTATTAAAACATGTTATTTTGTATCTTAGTGACACTACATTTGTTTGTCATTTACTCACATACAATGGCGGCTGGTACACCAGATCCAATGCATTTCAGTTTAAAGATGGGGGCGTCATGTCAACAGTCCATAGTGAAACATGTTAAAGTGCAGCAGCTGTTGCCCAGCTCCCACTGTAAACACCTGTGGAGCCCCCCAAACCCCCACGCTCGACTCTACGGGACACAGGAACAGCCTCACATTTACACCTGACAGTAGGTGAAAGGAATCTGTGCACAAGAAGAGCTTTGATTGAATAAAAGCATTAACAGTTTATCTGATTCCCCACTTAATGAAAACACCAGGCCAAATGAACTGGAACATGAAACTTATCAACATGACATGACAAAGCAAATAAAAATGACACCCACATGGATGCATTTGCACAACAACATGAAGCTGACGCTACAGGGATATCCATTCATCCATTGCAACATGCCAAGTTGTTTGCAGTTGGTGCACTCTCTGGACCAACCCCAGTGGCACTAACTTTTGTTCTGGGACCCCCACCCCCCAGTGTTTACATCACCAGCCGCCACTGCAAACATAACTCAGTAATACTGTATGAGCAATTTGACATTGTTTTAATGATCAAAATCTATAATGATATATAACAATATAAGAATAATTACAGCACCACTTTTTGTTGAATGTATTTGATTGTTCAGGCCCTAAAAAGACTTGTATTGACAACAGTGTCCACGCAGGGATCATGACTGTGACCATTGTGACAGCACAGCTGTACAGCTGACACTGGTTTTCTGTTTCTTGGTCTCTCTTTGTGACATGAACTATTAAATATGTACACCTGATGTAAGAAAATGATTCATGTGTTCCATACAGAGTTTTCTGAATCATGAGCCAAACCATTGACAAACTTGTAAAGAGTCAAACACAGAGGTTTTGCGAGCGGTGGAATAGGTCATGGAGCCCGCTCAGTGGTGTAGAGTTTGTGTAATAACCACATTGCTTTATATCCCATCAGTTGGATAAAGATGAAGATTGACACAAGCCTGAGCATGCCGCAGCTGCCCGAGGCACTGTCTCACGCTGGGCTGCAGTTCACTGTAGCCACAGAAGAGGACTTTGAGGACATCATGGCCATGAGTCAGGACATCTATGGAGGTCTGGACTACCTGCCCACACGATACACCAGTTGGCTGCAGGAGACCAACCGCATCGTCATCCTGGCCCGCAAGCATGGAAAAGTGGTGAGTCACTAGACAGATAACCCTATAGTCTTACACTTTGACCTTCAGAAACAACTGGAATTATACCTGAGAAGGACACATAGAGATCATGGATGATGTAGCTCAAGGTTCAAGAAGGTCTGAGATGAAATAGAGAAACCAGACATCCCTATTTTCCCAGGACAGTCCCAGTTTTGAGCCCTAGGTCCCCTGTCCCAGCAGATTTATACAAAACCACTGATTTGTCTGTTTTATACAAGAAATGTCTCAAGTGTCACCTGTTCAGACTGAAAGGTGAATAAAAACAAATTGCAGTGATAAAATTGACAGACATTTGTTTGACAGACTTTCAGAGGCCTCTGTGAGGATAGAACTGTACTGTACATGCATTATATGTATATGGTTTATTTGTCACTAGTGAGTATGAGACATAATGATGTTTGTGTGGCAGATTGCTCTGGAGTCCGTGTGTGTGATCGATGGAGGGGAGACAGTGCTGGTGGAGGGGCTGCGGGTGGCCCCTCAGGAGCGGGGCAAAGGGGTGGCAGGAGTCCTTCTCCGCTTCTGCTCAGAGCTGGTCAAATCCAGGTTTCCTGAAGTGAAAGTGACCCGCCTGACCCGGGACGACCAGCTGGGGCCTAAAGACTACCAGAAGTATCGCATCATCACCAAGCAGGTCTTTATCCCAGTCACCACATCTGTACACATGACAATAATAAGACGTGTCACTTTCAATAAAAGCACACAAGGGCTGGGTGAACACACACTCTGAGCACAGCCTCTATAGGCTTCAAGGTGTAACCTTATGTACATCTCACATGATAACAGACATTTGATAAGACATTTGAGGTGAATATAGATGCACGGTTGCTAACATGGCATCTGCTCGATCTGCACAGGGGATTCTGCTGGTGCGCTTCAGGGCTGAGGATCTGAAACAGCGTCTGTCAGAGCTGTCAGAGCTGCACTACTCTGTCATCAGCTCCTCTCAGCAGGCAGCCCCTCTGCGCTTGGACCACCCCACTATCCAGCGCCTGTTCCTGGGTACAGACCTGATGCACCCCATCCTGCCTAATGCCACCATCATCCAGGACTGGCAGCCCTTCAAGCTTCTGTCCAGCAACATGGCCATCCTGCTCAAGAAGGACATCGACTGGATGGTGGATGACCTGAGCAACCCCAGTGTGGCCAGCCTCTGCACCTTCCCCTTCAGTGTGCCCATAGGAGACGACTGGTAACTCATGCCCTGTCTCACTATATTTAATATAGTACTTATATTATATTATGAAAGGTCCACTCATTAAAGTATTACCTAGAAGGTTAAGTACCAGTTCACATAAAGCAACTATGTCCATTATTGATGTGTGACAAGGCAATCGCTCACCAACCGGGCTGTGCTAACAGAATTTGCACAGCCCAGTAGCACAGCCACTAAAAACCTTTCCATCTGCATAGTCAGATTACGTAAGAGTAACCAAAGCTCTCCTGGTAAATGAAAGAATTGTATGCTTTTAGGTGTCAGTATCAGTGCTTACAATGCAGTGCTGAGAATAAATGTATATTATGTAATATGTAATCCCCAGCAATACAATATCAAACCTGCCTGTCATTGAATAGCAGACTCTCTGGCTTACTATAAAAGTGTGTGTGCAGGTACTACCTGAACATCGACATGTTTGGCAAAGACGTGGGTCTGGTGCGGCAGCAGTTCCTGGGTCACCTCCAGAGGCACACGTCTACTCTGAAGGGTCACGTGATGTGCCAGATGTTCCTGGAGCCGCAGCTGTGGGAGAGCATGGCCCACTTCTGTCAGCACACTCTGGGCGTGGAGCTGGTCAAGGAGTACAGGGAGCAGTGTGTGGTGGAGGCTGACATAATCTAGTAGTAATAGCAGTAGTTGTAGTAGTAAGCAAACACAGGCCTCATACATACATACTATATGCACACAAGTCTTAGAAACTAACACTTGAAGAATCCAGAAACATTCAGTATATTAACAGCAACAGTGACCCTTTGGGAACTCCCTCCTTCATTACAGTTTAGGGTTCTGACAGTTAGAATGCCATGCACTTCATTCAAAAGAAACTCCAAATCCCTAACAAATATAGTACTTACTTGAGCCAGAAAATGTTATCGAGTTAGTGGTTGTTAACACTAAACAAAAAATGGATATAATCTACTGTGCACACCACTCTACTTGACTCATGTCAGTGTTAAGAATTAAAACAAGCATGAAATGAGGGGCCACGGAGGGGCATTACAAAGGGTCATATAGATACACATATTTTCTTGGTTTTCCATTGCCACTGGTGATATCTGATGCTTCCAGTGTTCAGTCTAACTTGTACTTGACAGAGCAAAAACCCTCATGTAGGCAGGATTCTGGCCAGTTATACAATTTACATATGAGGTTATGTGTGTCTTTGGATTGTCCTATATGACATGGACCTAAGTGATGGCTTCAGAGAAGCACTGTCCACCATCCAAAAGTTACAAATCTTTGGTTCAAGGATAATTCCTGGAGAATTTGATTCTATATTGGGCATGTGTTATTTTTGTAAATATGAAGATGAAATATGTAACCAAGCAGAGTTGGGATTTAAATTCTGCACAACTGTAAAGGCACTTTATTAAAACCTCATGTAACAAGGAAAGCCAACAGTATAGTCCTCAGTCACACATTCCATTATTCCATTCTTATTCAGATGATTCCATTGCAGCACTGTCAGCGACACCACTTAAGCATATGGCAGATACATGCACCCTCACACCATGGCTGACTATCCTTGGTCTAACCTGTATGTCTTTTTTCTTTGTTTGTACATAATATGTGTTTTGAATTAACATTTTTACATTTATGCTTTTAACTTATACTAATCTAAGTGTGACATAGGCACAACTTTTGTAGACACCTGCAAAAGCAAACTTCTTATGCTTATAATATTAGGACTACTGACTAAATGTAAATACAGATGAAATGTAATGCAATCAGTATTAGATTACAGTATTCAGTTTTTTTTAAAGTAACACAACTTGAATTAATAGCTGCTTATGACTTTCCTTAAAGGAGAGGCATTCTTACCTTAACTTAAACCCTAGAGTTAGAAATAGACAAAATACAGTAAGCACAAGAGGAGCTTTTTGTAACAGTATCTCAAACACACTTCTCAGTTTTACTGAATATTTAACAGACAGTGTGCTCATATAGCGGATGTAACCTGACATGAGCTTGTGAACAGAAGTAGGCCTCTTGCCTAGGTTAACCTTTTGACGATCTGTATGCAAATCTAATAATATAATGTCCCATAATGGCGCAGGGAAACTAACAAAGAGCAGGACCTTGTTTCTAACCAAAGAGAGCGTCTATGTTAGTCATTAAAAGGGATTTTTTTGTTTTAATTTTAGAACCAACTGGCCAATAATCAGAGTAGCATCCAATCCAAAAACATCAGTGGCCACAGCTCATGTAGGGCTAGTATAAAGATTTCAAAGTTGATTGCCTTTCATTGATGACCGTGACAAGTGCCCATGCAGTTACACAGCACACTGAAAACAGCCCTCGACTTCAAATACATCCTCTGGCAAGTAACTGGTCAAAATATTAATATATTTATTGTTTTAATTGTATTGTTTTTATTCATCGAACTTAAAATCACAGATGCTGCTGCAGCCCAAGAGTACAATGTAAAAAGGCCGTCTTATGGGGATATGATATCTTAAATAAACCACTGTTTCTACTTCTTTGTCCATTTAACTTGTATTAATATCATAACTGTTCACTGTGTGTTACTGTAAGCTGGTCTTGTACTTACCCAATGCAGAGGACGTATTTGATTATTGGGCCATCATTAACACACATTCCACATCTTTCTAAATTCCAGGGTGAAACTTCTCAGATGTTTCTTACAAAGGACATTTTAAACCTCATATAAACAAAAACAAAACAAAGTGCACAACATTTTCAAATTTGGTTTGTGGGACCTCAGCTTGAAAAAGTGCCAAATGTTCTGAATGCTCTTGTGTTATTTTCTACCCAGTCTCCGGGGCCAATTTTCCAAAATCTTGTTTTATTACATATTTTCTAAGATTAAAGAAACACGGAACCTATTTCAAATCCATGTGTGCCATTAGCATGCATGCTTTTTTGTAAAAAATGATTTCACATCCATATACAGGCAGTCTATAATGTTATGACCCAAGTGCATGCACTGTCTGAATACTGAATTATAATTGAACAACAACAAAACAAGCAAGTGTCCCTTTAAATCATGGTCTTTGTGGATCATGTTTTCTGAACAAGAGCACCAGCAAAACACTGGAAAAAGGGTAACACAAAAGCAACAGCAACTACCAACCCAAGAAAAAGAATGATCACAAACACTGTGGGATCGTGTCCTTTGCTTTATCCCCATTAATGTGACTCAAAAGTTGTATGAAAATATACACTCAAGTAGGATTGATTGAGTGTGGGGAATGCAGCATGCACTTTAGTTGTCTTTGGCAATAATAGTATAAGCTAACATCCTTGAATTATTAACCCATGTTTTTTTAGATAACTTCTCAATCATAAGTACTAGTTTGCTACAGTAGTTTTTAATGCAGTAATCATTGGATTTTGTGGGATGTTGTAGGCATTTTCCAACGTTTTTCCATAAACAACTGCAGTGCCAGTAAACAGCTGAGTTTAGACCATGCAAAATAGATAAGAGTTAGTGGAATAGTCTCTAAATACATGCCTATTTTAATATGCACCTGTGTATATGCCTTGTGTGTAACCTCTTCTTCATTACTGTCGATGTCCTGAGCCTCCAGCTGGAGCAATGTGAACAAAACCTCTGCTACTTTAGTGTTGAGTAAAGATATAAAGCAGCCTCTGTCCTCTTCGTTCTTTCACTGCCTCCTGGTTGAAGAACTGGTTTAATAGTTACTAAGTCTGGTTGTGATAAAAGAATTATTCCTCTACAAACACACACACACACACACACACACGCACGCACGCACGCACGCACGCACACACACACACACACACACACACACACACACACACACACTCTACACACACACACACACACACACACACGCACGCACGCACGCATGCACGCACACACACACACAAGACTGGTTATTTGATGTGCGCACTTGTTGTATAGAGTTATTATTGCTGCACCCTTAGGATTGGTGTTTGGGTGACACTGGCAGACAATAAGTAATTCATAAATCTCACCGTTCACACACATTTAAAACAAACTTCTAAACTTCTAAAACAAACAAAGTCTTTTGCAGAAAAAAAAACCTTGTCCTCGTCCAGAGTACAGAGTCTACTCAGTCTCTCAAAGAACAAATATTTGTAATAAATTAGAAATTAGTCAATTAATAATAATAATAATAATAATAATAATAATAATAATAATTATTATTATTATTATTATTACTGGCATTTAGATTCAGTGGTGACATTGGTATAAGGTAAGCGCAGAAATAGGTCATGATTTTTGTTTAAAAATCTCAATTTTTGTGATTTTGCCTTTCTAGTATTTATTATGGAAATATAATCAATGGGAAAACTGGTGCTTGGCCCATGGGAGCAGTGGTGGAGGATGATAGTACAAAAGCAAAAGTACTGTATAGTACTGTATAGTACTAGTAAAGTAAGTATATTTTTAGTTATCGTTACTTTACTTAACAGAGCATATTGTTTACTTTTACTTGACTATACACTGTAACAAATCTCCTGTGAATTTTACAGTAAACACCTGGCAATTTTGTTGCCAGATATTTACTGTATTATTTCAGCAAATTTCTGTAAATCATATTTACAGTTAAGAGCTGGGAACACTTTACAAGGGTATTTTTTACAGTTATTTGTTGGTTTGAGTTTACAGTAAATAGTTGCTCTGCAGCTTACAGCATATCCTTGTATACCACATTTACATGTATTACCTGGCAATTTTGTTGCCAGTAATTCCCTGTAATTTAAAATACAGTTAAAATACAGCTAATCAATGTATTGTCATAAGAATAGACAGACACAGAGTTAAAATTCATGCAAACATGTATTTTAAAAGACAGTTAAGACAAATACACATTAAAATATGTAAACAAATAATGTAACAAACTATTTAAGAAACTTAGACACATGTAATCAGACCAGAGAGAAACCGCAGCACCCAAACTCCTGGGTGCAGACGCTGTACAAGGACAGCAGCCACACATTAATGCTACAAAGTTTTATTATGCATAATTGTGTATGATGTTATTGCTGATTTCCCCCCATCCCCGTAGAAGTTTTCTTTCCTTGTAACTAGGGACCTTCCTAAATAAAAGCGGGGAGGCGGCTGAAGGCCTCACTACCACCTTCCTGCTTTTATTTAGGAAGGTTAGAGGTTG